>MNCL01000239.1:0-164214 GCA_001932985.1 Proctacanthus coquilletti
CAAATAATTAATGGCACATATTGGCCCAGCAAGCCAAACTTGAAAATCTCAGACAGAAATATCTACTCGACAGCAAAATTGATTAGAACAAGTGGTCGCTTTGATTTAAAACTTTTACTTGCAGGATCAACAGGCATGAAATTAAGCATTGACTTCATTTTTTGTCAAATTTATTCAAACCGCGGTTCAAAAGACCCCACTAGTTTTTTCAATCGAATTTTTTAATTTTTTTTTTCTTCAAATGAAGCGTTAATATTAGGTAAGTAAACAATTGGATCTTGTAAAAAGGCGGTTTTATAGGTCCATAAATTTTTATGAGGTGAAATCGCAAGTAACTGATAAACAATAAAAGACTTCCCGCGTGGAGTCCCGCGTTCTTATTTGGAGGTGTGACCACAACGGGTTATTTCATTGAATTTTTGCCAGGCTAAACCGTTAAGAAAACCATATTTTATACTCGTACACAGGCCCGCTCTTAATTTACAAGAAGATATTGACAAAAACAAAAATCTTGATAATATCACGTTAAATTTATATAATATTTATGGTGAATCTCAAAATTCTAAGTGTAATATAAAAGAATATATAAGAGATGATGATCTAGATGTGTTGACTTTTTCCTAAATTAGCGATGTTTGTATGGTTGAGGGTAGGAACTTGATAAAATTACGTATATAATATCATATTTTTCCATCCAACCAGAATACAAGAAATTAAATTTCTTCGGAGACTACACAGAAATATTTTAATTTAGTAATTATAATTTAAAAAGTTATAAGGATCGATATTAGTAAAATTGTGATTTTCCACAATTAAAATAACTCATACGTGCATTAATTTTAGACTAAGTTTTAAACTATTACAGTTTATGTACTAAATGTGAAGGAAAATAAGCATGGTACACTTCACTTAATAAGCTCGTTTAGTATAAGGAGAAAGAGAATTGAATTGTCTGAAAGTATCACACACTTCTCTTACAGGGATTCACCTTCGCTAGTAATTCCTGTTGTGATCTTTACATGAATACAACAATTGCCCGCTTGAATTTCATGTCCTGGTCAACCCAATTGCAATCGAAGATCGCAGATTCGTGCAGTAACAAAATGGGAATATTTAGAGGATTACACCCGCAATAATCAGCAAGTGACTAGCTTTATCAATTAAAGCCGATGCATACAAAACTGCGTTGACCACTTCAAGCCACAGACAAAATGCTATAGTGCAGTACTAAATTGTCAAAATGTACAATATCGCCTGTTTTACTTCGTCAAATAAACTGAGAAATATTTTGATTGTTAATATACACAAAAACACAATCGCAAACTTATTGTCTTGTGCTTATTAAATTATCTCTGTGTAGTTTTCGAAACATTCTATCAGGCCTTTGTAAATCCGGCTAGATTCTTGATCCGTGTCAGAGGAAAACCATTCTAGAGAAAGGAGTCGATTTTTTTTTGAAAATAAATTAATCTTGTTAAAATTAACCAACAGCAAGCAAGTCATGAAATTTTGTGAAGATGCTCCTCACTATTATCATTTTAAATTTTGGAATTTTAGAGCACGTACTAAAGGAAGCGACGGTTTACTTTTGTGACTTGTCGAAAGTATTTGTATCAACAAAGAATATTGGTTATTAATTCGTTCGCTTGAAAGCAATCTTCTAAAAAGGTAATTTTGCTACCTTGAATTTAAAAATTAATTCTACTGAT
This sequence comes from Proctacanthus coquilletti, assembly GCA_001932985.1. Classification (NCBI taxonomy): domain Eukaryota; kingdom Metazoa; phylum Arthropoda; class Insecta; order Diptera; family Asilidae; genus Proctacanthus; species Proctacanthus coquilletti. Next base: position 1,710 of record MNCL01000239.1, read on the forward strand.
TTCATGGGTGCACTTTTTCAAATTCCTACAATTATGTCTTTGATGACGTTAGTAATTTTTTTAAAAAAGTAGCTTCGTCGGAAGACGCAAGCCTGGCCCTGCAAATTGTGGTAAAACGAAGCTCTGTGTCGTATTTAATTGACACGCGCATCTGAGTTACATGTGTTAAAATATCATTAAGATGGTAAGAAAATATGACATCATGTTGCATCACTACGGCTTTACAATGAACGCCTCTTCTTAAACAGTTAAAATTAAACACGCGAATTTTCTTACGATATGAATTAATGGATTAATGAATTTTAATAGTAATTAGAAAAATACTTTGAAATATAAACAAGTATTAAGTGATAAATTTAAAATTCTGGACAAATTGAATGTGTGGAGAATATTGGGTTCATAAAGTTTTAATAATTTTAATAAAAAAATAAGAAAAGCCTTAAGTTTAAATCCTGAAAAGAAAATTGGATCGAACATTTTAATTTAATCACTTGTGACGTCATGTTCCTCTTGACACTCTTCGGATGATGCTTTCGTTTAAAAACAAGTGAAAGTTTTCACGCGGAAATTCCGAAATTAAAAAAAATCAAAAAAGTCTTCGAAGTGTTGATTTTTGTGTCATTATAAATAAAATAATTTCAAAACATAAGAAAAGAAAATTTTTGCTTTAAATAAAAAAAAAAACTAATAACAAAATATAAAAAGTTCAAACGAATTCTATACGAGAAAAAGAATATTTTTCCCTCTAAAGCTTTGAAAAAAAAAATTATTAATAGCATCCATTTAACCTCTAGAATGATAATAAAAGTACACGCGTAGGGTAAACTTGACCCTTTAATCAATTTCATAGTCGAATTGTTCAAATGCAAAGCAACAACTGACCTTAGGATCCTGATTCGAATTTAAAATAAACTCAGATATTTCTAAAACCAAATCTTTAAAAGTAATATTGACTTTTAAATTTGTCTTCGGGGCCCATCTCGAAATTGACTCCGTTTCTGAGTTTTACCACTTTGTATAAAGGAGGAGTTGAGTGGAAAGACAGAAAAGTATATTTGATAAAAATCTTTATTTTCTTTATGTTTATGATCACTTTGTCTCACTGTTTCTACAATAAAACATATGCTTTGTACCAATACAACTTTGACGGCGAAATAAATAAAGTATTTACACAAAATAGAAAAGATTGTTTCAACATACGACACGCCTACAGCTCAAGTACATCTTAAGGCTGACTCTAGTCCTTACATTACCTAAAGCTACGGATCGATAACAATATGATATCTGTACAACTCCATTGGAAGACCTGCGTGATTATTGTCGACTATTCGTTTGTGCCTCTTGTTTTGAACGAAGACAAATTCGCAACTGGCATTTAAACGTTAAGACTAATAGTATTGCTAGGGATTTCCTTAACCTGTCCTACTCCTGACTGAATAGTGTTTTTCTTTATATTTACAAAAATCTTGAAAAGAAGGAGGAGGTGTGCCTATAAATAGCGCCTTAGTCTAGTTTTAGCATTTTACATTTTCACCACTTATACTCTACAAGTGTGTTCACAGCATTTGCATCCACCAAAAGTCTTGTAAGGGTGCTCGGGTTGTGATTCCCCAACTTCCGCGGTTCTGCGGATCAACAGTGGGCCAGTTCAAATAGTCATCCTTGTTTTTTTCACGGTGCTTTTTTTGCGCTTTATTGTCGGCACGTTGAGAACGCCAAGATATTTCCGTGCTGCCACGACGAACTGGTTTTCTATTGCTTTTCTGCTGGCTGACCGAAAATGTAAATAAAAATATGCGCGCGTTTTGCGGCAGCGACGGCAGTCTGACGTCAATCGCGCGGATTTTCGTGCGGCCATTATCACCGTGTGGGGGGCGGCGGGAGCAGCACGTGCTAATTCTGAAAAGCACACGCACGCGCCGATGTATAATTATCACATGTTCACATATCCCTCTTCTTCTTCATCACAAATTGTTTGTACCATTGGAAGAGAATTTCTGGTTGATAAATTTAGACGGTCGCCGTCAAAGTCGCCCCGACATCGGCACCAAGGCGGTGGTTGTGCTAAATACCGTTCGCGATCTGTCGATGAGCGGATGAATCGCCGCGCGGGTGACGGGCGATCAGATCATCTTGCGCCTACTGACCTTACACCGTGGTCTCCTCTCCCCACTTCAGGTGTCAGCACTGGGTCTATATTTAGATCGCATATCTTTTTTGTCACCAACTCCTTGGTTCGCCTCCTCTAGCCGATTTCATCAAAGACGCACCCGCCGGTGACTTACTTAACGGGCGACTTACGCAACAGCGGCCTAAGTGCGCGCTCGATCGACCTTGCGAATCACAGATAATTTCGTCGTCTTGTCGTCTTCAGGGTTTTTTGCGACTCCGCCGCGCCGACTCGGCTTCCGTTAACGTCTGCCTTACTAATGTCTCATTTCGAATTCAGGTCTGCTTCTAGAATGTGTTAGGCTGCGCCTAACTAACTTCGTTATATACATAAGAAGGATGTTTTTGTGGGATCTTAAGTAGTCAGTCTTTACCACGGCCTCCATGGCTGGTCCTCCTCCTTAACCTTCTTGATGACCAGCGATAGGGGCGCCGCGTCTGGACTGTAGGCCGGGTGGAGATGTGGGTTGCTATGGCCGCTATGGGAGGAAGATGAGGCGCGATGGATTACAGATGATTGACAATCCATAGCTTCGTAGGAGTTAGCGGGACTGGGCGGTGCGTACATCGTCGGAGAGATCGTGTTATCCCTGGATACTCGTTCGTAGCTCGACGACGGTGTTGAGGCGGCTGATCCTGTTGACGCCGTTCGACTGGGAATAGGAACGAGCGTCGGTAGCTGGGTGGCTTGAGGTATGTTCTGGTGCAGGACAAGCGCGATATTCCCGTTAGGAAGTCGAGTGGGTATCACCTGGACTCCATTGGGCAGGAAGTATCCATTGGCAGTAGCCTGGATTTGGGTGTTAGCGGTGAGGATTGGGGTTTGCTGATCCTGTTCGGGGGAACTTGGCGGAGATGGTAACATGTGTACCTGGACTGGTTGAATAGGTTGTGGTGTTGCATTCCGATGGTGTTGAGCCATTTCTGATTTGACTCCACTTATGCAGTTACTCAGATGTTGCAGGAGGCGACGTTTCACATTCGGGTCTAGTCCAGGAAACCGGCTTACCTCATTGGCACATTCGGCGAATCCAGCTTTGAACTTGTTGATTACTTTGGGATCAGCAGCTTGGGCCATCGCTGCCTGCTGGCGCTGAAGCTCTTGGAGGTGTTTTACAGTCTTTTCAAGGATGTCGGCTTTTTCTAGTTTTGAATGGCGAGCTGGCTGTAAAGCAAAAGAAAAAGGAAATTTTAGATTGAAAATCATCATATTATTTGGGGAGCTGAATGTTCAAATGCTGTTCTTCAGATTTTTATAAAAGAAGTTAATAGTAAAGGACATTTGAGTTTATTCTTTACGAAAATGTTCTCAAACTAGTGCAAAACTCTGCGATTTTTTAAAAATAAATTTGGATTTTTGGCATTAATGACTTTTTTGGTTACAAATTCTAAAAATTCTAACTAGTCTAACTAGATATATTTTGTATGGCCCACACAGGCGTTTCACTGTTTCCAAATTCGAGATTGATTAAATGGAATGAAAAGGTTTAGATGTGTAAGGATCACTTTATAGGTAATTTGTGTTTCGTTATGCCAATGACACGCTAAGTGCATCATGTGAAGGAGTTCACATTGTGTTTTTGATTCTACAGTCTGCGGCACCGATTTCGACAGTATTAAATTTCTTAAGAAAGTGTTTCTATAGCGTAACAAAATTTGTTTCAACCAGAAATTTGAATATCGTCCATTATATAATTAAAAGCTACCCAGAATGTTTCGAGGATATGTGACAGTTGCTAGTATTTTTTTTCGTCTTTAATATATTAAGTTCCATCTAAATTTTAATCGACAAGGTCGTTTTTTCTGTTAAATCAATACTAATCTAAAAAAATCAAAGAAGCGCCGCAGATACTTACGTCTTTCTTGGTGGCATCCAAAATGAGTGTCTTCAGCTCATTAAGGCAATTGTTGATTCTTGCCCGCCTCCTCTTCTCCATGATCGGCTTATTCGACTGCAAAAAAAGGAACTTTAATTAATGAAATCGTTCAAGACAAAGGTGAAAATCAATTAAAACATTCCAGAACATTCTGATCAACATTATCCCACCTTTGAATGACCAAAATTGGTGATTGCATCGCCACCACCGGCACCGGGACAGTGGGCAATCGAGCTTGACCCCATATCACGCTAAAATTACGCATCACATGCTAATTGCTAGCAGTTCAAAAAACAAAGACCACGAGCGGCCAGGCACGTACAACATGCGATTTGCAGTGAAAACGTGTTAAATCTGTTAGTCATATAGGCGGTAGACATATGCTGAAAATAGTGCAAAAACATACACATGTACCGCGAACACCCGAGCAGCTGCCAGGGGTCCAGGGGGAAGACAAAGGAAAAGAGACTGAAAAAATAAAAGACAAAACGTCGATTTGCGCGGGCGATTCGCGGGCGATCGCGTGCTGTCCACGTACCCAGTGCGCACTCGAAAGCAATGGCAGTGATCAATTTAGTCAATCAGCACGTCTAAGAGGAAAGCCTACTCGCGCAACGACAATGGGTTGTGTCGGCGGCTAGTCCGCTGAGGCACAACGATCTCATTTTCGGAGCAGATGCCAAAAATATGGCTAGAATGCCAAAAATTACAGCAGCGGGCGGGTTAAAAATAAGAAAGACCGAAGATCGTCTTCAAGAAAACAAGTCTATCAAGGAAGATCGCGGCATATTGGTGCGATCGTGGGAGAGGGTGTGATTGGCGTAAAACGCTTTATTGGGAGCAACGATGAATGAAAATCTTTTTATTTTTGCCGCGATTAAGTATGCAGAGCACAGGTAATAACAAAAATTCGACAGATTTTGGCGGCGTCTTACTGTGAGCTCATGTCGTGCTCATGGCGAAAAGGAAAAATGAGCACGGGCCTTAATTAGCTGTGCATTCTTTACAATAAATTAAAGAAATGGTTAAGTCATTAACAGTTGAATTAATCAGGTGAATAATCGTCAGACGTGGTGTGTGATCGCTGTATGAACTTAAAGCGCATATTTACATTTCGATTAACAGTCTTGGGTACTTACGTACCTTTTTTTCTAGGGCACAGGTAAAAACCAAATGACGTCAATCCGATCGTCATACGCCGGCAGTCGAACCGTTTTTGTTTATCTCCAATGAAATTCGTCTACTACTGAAGTGGCGAAGGCGACTCTTCCACCGACGCCCATTCGAGCCAATTGGAAGCGGAGCACATGATCTCCACTTTTAGCCTATATGATCGCTTGTATGATCGTTTGCACGTCTGGAGACAAACAGTCCGGGCGATCAATTTTGTTCAGAGTGAAATTCCACTGCGGAGGCAGACAAGTACCGATCTGAGGTTATCAACAGGTAAAAATAAAAAGAAGGAGGTTTTCTTTCAATTAGCGAGACCACTTTCATGTCCGCATGATCGGTTGCAATTAATATTTTGTGGGGTCTCCTACTACGCCAGTTTTGGGTACGTAGGAAAGTCGAATTTACCACACAATGTCGCACCTGAATGTAGGTGATTAGAACGATAGTAGGTGTGCAAATATTTGATCTTTTTCCTTTTTATCATTTTTCACGGGGGAGAATATCTGACAGATGACCAGATCATTGGGCACACAAGATCGGCTTAATTTGGAAAGTCGATGTGATTGACAGCGGCGTGTGTGGTAGTTGTTGTCGTCGTCCGATATTTGCCGGTGACGTATTGGAGTGGGTTAATTCGGGATGTAGGCTGCGCTTTGGAAGCTGTAGGTTTAACACTGATCACGAATGGAGTTCGCGGTCGGTGGAAAAGGTGTTTTAATTAGGTTACAATGGGTGGAGGATTCTTTTAGATTTGTTGGAGTGCAGGGGCTGCAAAAAAAGTAGCTTATAGCCCTTCATTTGGGAATGTCGTGGGAATAGGTGATCGTGACTTGTCATTGTCTAGTAATTGGCGCATTGGAAATGTTGTTGGCGTCTGTTCGTATTAGGGAGTATTTACCAATTCTAGCTTTATTTAAAAGGAATATGCTTGATTTTTTAGGTTTAAAAGACACGGTGAGCTGAAGTCATACTGAATTTCTTATGATAGATTTTTGCAAGGATTAACACTTTAATGTTGTCTAAGATTTTACTATTGTATTAGAGTACATATATAGATATTCGAAAGTTAAGTTTATTGTATACTTTTTATTAAAAAAATTATTAATACCGTCTTTACATAGAATAAAAGTTGAGCACATTGATAATCACGTGATTACTACATCTTTCTTCAACATAGAAATAATTTTAAAATGTTGACCTTTATAGCATTTCAAATATTCTTATCTCATTATTTCTGCTCATTTTTTTCCAAATCAAATCACGATCGGCCTTTGAGGTATCATTGTCGTGTATATGTTCTGATAGCGGTCAAGAAAAAATATTCCTAAGCACATATCTACTTTAAGAATTAGGCGGTATTATTATCTGACCATTATTATAGTCCATTATCAGACCGAATTCTTCTTTTTTAAGTAGACCTTTGAGACTGATGATCATCAGCCAATATTTTTCAGCGTTTTTTTCAGTTTATTTCATTTTCCCATAGACAAAAACATGTATATAGGGGATTTTTAGTTTATGGGATTTTCGGTTATTATTTTCGGCTTTTATTTACCCATATAGCAACATCATCTATAGAGAGAACATTTCCGTTTTCCGTTTTTTCTCCAGTATGTGTAAAACTATTGGATGGATTTTAAACATCTTTTGACCATTGCATGGTTTTGTGATTTTTAATTAAACCAAATACTAAAAGTTAGCTGGACAAGAACTAATCGTTGTAAAATGTTTTAAGTATTTTAAGCTATAAAACTTTCCTAATTTATAACTTCCGAGTGAAAACATTTATTTTAAGTCATTAGGAATGCCTTCTTAGAAAAAGTAGTAAAGCTGTGAAATTAGGTGAAGACAATATTTATAATTTTACTCTGAATGATCGTTAGCGAAGTAACCCATAAGATACCTTTGCAACTATTCAACCTTAAAAGATGTAAAACCAAGATCAGGCAAAATGTTGGGCTTTTCTTATGGAACGAAAAATTGGTAAAACTACTGTAACTGATCTTCAAAAATGTTTTTTTATTAATCAGTACAATATACAGCATCGATTTCGTTGGCGCCACACTAATTTCCTGCCATTTCATGTGTTTTATTTAGCACGGTTGTACAATTGTCCAGTAAATGTGCCACTGACCCTCTTCCCAACCGAACAAGCCGGGCGTGAAACCAAAACAGAACTCCTTTTCAGGTTTCCGCTGAAAACGTGAACACAAAACTCGTTCGCATCTTCAAATTACAAAACATCCATTCAACCTTGGTCACGTTTTAAAGTCCGGCGACTAATTGATTGCACACCTCACGGCCAAGAGTTTTTATGGGTCCCCGAGTAGTTCTCACCCCACGGGTCCCACGACTCACGTGTTGAGACCGCAACGCCGTGCGCTCTATGATAATAGAAATAGTTGTAAAAAGGTGGAAAACGTGATCGTTCCAGATTGTAAGATCGTTAGGGAGTTGATAACAGGTCGATAAAAACGTCCGATAACTACTTACCCGACGATCACTCTTCACGGGGTCCTTGAGCGGCATCTGGGGACCCCCTACGCTGCCCATCATCCCGGCAGCGGGGTTGGACGTTATAGCTCCAATACCGGTAACCATTGTTCCACGACTTTTATCAAAAATTTATATTTCAAAAACTGTGTTCAAATATTGGCACACTTAGCTTATTGCTAGCGAAAACTCCTCAAAAATCTCACTTGATCAGTTACAGAAACTATCGAAGATCACTTGTCATTGCTCCACTAATCTGTAGAATTCAACAAACTCCACGATCACTTATCACTGGCGGGACAGATTCCCAAGAGAACTTCACAAATCAGTCAAAGGTTCCCGACTTGAAGTCGCACGAGGTGCTTCCACTCTTCCGGCTTCTGTCTGCACGACACGACGGACGATGCTCGTCTGACTCGATCGATCGCTGCTTGACTGGGACTAGAGCGGTTTTTGCCGCCGTCGTCGTACCCGATAAAAACTGCGTGAATCACAATCGCGACGAGCGACTGCCGTTCGCTGCTCTCTCGCTCTGGATCGCGCAGCCTCGCTTTTTTTGGTGCTAATCTGCGCTTTATTATCAGCGGTCGGCGTGGTCTTACAGAGAATCTTCTTAAGTGCCGGAGCCTCAATCACCAACTGAGCCGGTGCGATCTGAGGCCTGCAAGTGATAAAAAGAGCGATCCGCGCAGACGAGCCACACGCAACAGGCACACCGCGGTCGCCCCGGGCGATGTTGGCCACTACATGCACACCGGCGTACACCGACGAACCACACTCGCGCGCCGCCTTATATACTTGGCGCGGTCTACAGAGCTTATGGAAAATAAATGTACACGAGGATAGCTCCGCGCGACCCCTCTGCACTGCGACGCCGCTCAACGGCTGGCCGCAGCCGCGCGGTGGCGTGTGCGATCGCCGATAATGCATCCGCAGGTGGAGGGGATGGACTCGCCAACCACGCGCACGCTGCTTCCGTTGCTGGTGCTGCGCGGGGCTTCTGTGCGTCGTGAGGTGCGGCCGGGGCGCTGGGAACGGCAATTTCCCCAGCCGCTGCAGATTCCCCCGGGTCTACCTGTGCGGCGGGGTGTGCCAGTCGCCGTGTCTCGCTTGCGTCAGAACGGGACAACATTAGGTTCCACCACTCAACAGGTAGACGACGGCGTGCCCTCTGTTTATATAACGCGTTTCCCCTGCGCCGGGCTGCTTCGGGCCGTGGTTCATTAAGGCCCGACGCGACGCACGACAGCCGACAGCGGCGGCCCAGCCGTGCCATTGATCACGGCACGCCGCACGGCGTTCGCGTTGTCGGAGTCGTGCGATCGTCGATTGCGGCCCCCAGTGGTCCCGCGGAATGTTATTATGATTTTCCTTTTCTTTTGTTTTCGTTCTTGTTGCCATTATTCTCCTCTCGCCCCCGCGCCGCGCGCCAATGCTGGCTGGCGTCGGTGGCTGCGTGGCGTGGCCCGCGATCGCCGCTCTCCGCTGACGGGGGAAATTCCGTGTGAAGGTTGAATCCGACTCGCCTTGCATGCAGCCACGGGTCCGTGCCGCGCGCACTGAGCAGCGATCTCGAGCTAGGGTTACCATAATTTGCGGAGCGCAGCAAGCAGGTCGCTTTGACACAGAGCAGAAAAGGGTTTAAAAAAGTATTACTAGTTCTTCTCATTTTTATTATTCACTAGTTCATAGAAATGTGCCACAAAAGTGTTGTACAAGGCGTTATAAGAGAAAAAACCAAACACATGAAATTGCATGCGTCTGTCTGAATTTTGGCATAGTAGTACGTCTTATTAAGCCCCATAATTTACACTAGTTAAGTTATAAGAGTGCAAACTAAGTACTTGAAAATTGGTTTTTGGAGTTTATATATATTATGATTTTTGGAAATTAATTTTACAAACTTATCACTTTATTTAAAGTCAACTGCGATACAAAAGACTATACAAAATTATTTTCTCAAACGCATCATAAGTTTTTATTGTCACAAATCGTTAAAAAGCTTTTTTGCGAAGTAGTACGAAAAACATTTGGTGCGGAACCCTCTGCGCGCGAGCTGAACCCGCATTTGGCCGATTAAGTCGGTGCAGCCCGACACATAAAGACAGTTTGTATAAGGTACAAAATGTCGCTAACAACCCTAATGATAAAGGTGAGATAGAATCCAACCCGGTCTAAAAATAGAGCGGCGATGGTAACCCTACGTCGCGTTAGACACACACTCATATAAGCGCTGGACCAGCGGTCTAATGATCGATGGGATCAATGGGATCACTTTTGATTTCTTCTCGGGCGCTTCCTATTGCGTGCGGCGGCGACGACCGCGGCGGTAAGGCGAGGCCCCGTCGGTCGATTGCTGCGCTAGTGCCGTGATTTAACGGTTGCTCCACACCGCGCCGCGCCGGTGGGGTCAATGTGGAGCGAAATGTTTTGATTTGACCGCGTTTTTTACGATTTTATCGCTGCTGGCATCGCGGCGCGTGAAAAGTTAATGCGTCGCGGCTTCAGGGGGATCAAGGGACTCAGCGGAAAAGTTCCCTACGTGCGCGTTCCGGAGCAGTTAGTTGGCTTTAGACAGCAACATAATTATTCAAAATATTTCTAATTTCAAGATTTTTTAGTCAGTCAATTTATTTAGTTTTTGAGATAAAAGAATTTTGCAGCAATTTCTCAGAAGTATCCCTCTTGGTAGTTTAGTTAGTTAGTTATAGTTAATTTAAGCCACCTATAGAATTTTAAATTCAAACAAATGTTTCGAACTGACTTTCCTTGCAGAAAAAGCAATCAATGAACTTTCAAATTTCTCAATCCAGACTATTCTAAGCTGCAATTTTGATTCTGCGTTTGCTGAATACGTCCGTTATTTTGGCCCAATATCCTTAATTATATTAATTTTAAGGTTTAAAATGCGTTGCCATTGGAATTTTGTTCATAGTATACAAAGTTATATTCATGTGTTCACATACGTTATGAAATGGACCAAGTAATGAACTTTATTAATTATTCTAAACAATGCTTAAAAATAAATTTAGTTTATCCAAGTGGATGTTTGGGAATCTCTCTAAATTTTTCTGCATTGTAGTTTTTGTGGATGCAAATTAGTAACGACTATTTCGTGTGTTATAAACTCTAAGGGATTCGGATCCGATTCCTACTTTACACGAGTTAAATTTTTCTTCAATCCTACACTAAATCTGTTTTTTTTTCACTTTTTACTTCTTTTTACAATATTACTCTTCTTGTTTCTTACTGTTTTGTTAAAAAATTTGTACAAACGTTTTTTATCGACCATTAATTAAAAACACAGACAATTAAATTTTAAACCTTCTTGTTTGTCAATGCATTTTAACAGTATAAATTTTTTTTAAATATTTACTGAGCTGATAACTAATTTTTATTTTAGATTCTTTCAATTAATAGAAATTGTAAGGGTTTCTAATTATTATAGCATATTTAAAAGGCTTACTAAAATAGCGGCTGAGAGAATGATATAGACGAAAATACGAACAAAATCAAATAGGGAGCAAATGATCAGCTTTTATGCGACTACCCAAAGTGGATAATGTTTGCATGTATGTGTGAACTCAGTGCATAAAATCATTATAAAAATAAACAGAAGTTGAACTAGTCCAAATTTGTTCTGTTGGAATTAAACTTCGTTTAAACTGATGATTAGAATAAACTAAACCATAGAGACTTGATTTGAACGAAATTTAACCACTACAACGTATTCTCAAATTATAGGTATAATTTGAATCTCTGGAAAACAACACCTAAAAACCAGTTTCGCACTACAAGGTAAGTCATAGACTAGTAAGTCTAGTTCAACTGGTAAGTGTGCTACAAATGGTAACGTTCTTCAAGCGTTAGTATTATTTATACAAGTAATTTTGAATAAATATTAACCTATGCGATTTGAAAATTTAAGTTTTAATCACATTTTGCAGTATTAGACTTACTTAACTACTTCACTACGATGAAATCAAAAGGCAGAGTTATGATTTTAGGAACTGTGTATGTACAAGCGTGAGTTTATCTTAGGTTCAAATATTGCCTGAGATGTCTGTTTTAGAATTAAAATTAGTGATGTTTAAATTTTATTGCACAATTTAAATAACTAAGTAAAGTTTGCCTCAATTTTTTTATGATTGTTGGTTGACTTTTTAGCTCATTTCTTAAATTAATGCAATTTGTCACTCCGGAAAAGTACTTTGTTAAGTATATAGTGAAATTCAAGGAAAATTTTTCATGTTCGTACAAATTAATTTCATTCCCTTAAAAATTTTAGTTCATTTAAAATTTACGAAACTGGTTTCTATAATGTGATATTATATCATTACAAAAAAAGCCCCTAGTACACACCCGTGTATCGTAAAGCGATTTTTTAATGTATTTCACCTTAAAAGAAATTAAGTGTAACAACATTAGCTCAAAGAATATCAAGAGGCCAACCCATAGAAACACCTTCTCTAAAAAGTGCGGCGGATGTGGGGCCAAAGCACTTCAGTCGCCAGTTAATGCAATTCCTTATCAGAAGTGCCAACAAGCTAGTCGTCCAGACTGGAATCATATCAAAGGCCATCAATAGCGCTCCTATCTTATCTACGGGGGAAAATAAGACCACCTGCGACTTGCAACACCGGACATAAATCACGTTCCAGATTGCTACATCCACAGATTCATCTTCTAAGTGTGAACAGATCAACTGAGCCTTTGAAAAAACGGTTTGAAGATTCGGATTCCCGGGGAAAGGCTCCAGCGGGATTTCAGTTTAATCTAATCTCCACCTATGCATGCAAAAGTACTAGTGCGGCATACGCAGATTACCCAGTGCAAATAGATTGTCTATTGCTATCAACTAACCATACGAGAAATTAAATTAGTTTTCTTGAGATGGGCTAGGGTGTACTTGTTTCCAAGTGCGTCGAGGAGTCTCAACAGGGTTTAATTCGAGTAATTAACTTCGAGATTTTTCTGAATGGACTGGACATTTATTTTGAACAGAAAAAATCGAGATAACACGCCGACTGGCCCCGCCATCATTGTTCAACCAGAAGCAAAGTATGTAACGAATGGATGAAATCCAATTTTCTCCAGCGTTTATAGGGCTTTCAAGAGGAACCATTAAGAGCCAAAGAATAGGGGTCCACTGACCACCAGCAAAGATCGAATTGCATCGAAGTTGAAGCGTAGAAATTCCCAGATTGATTGAAGACACAGGCCGAGTAGCTCACACGTCTTCAAATGATTCTTCGGCCAGCGAGCATAGCCGCGTCATGATCTCGGTGTCTCATCACCATCAGAAGCGATCACACGCGCTCCAGACTTCCAACTCGCGTCTGAGTTTACCTGAAGCATACCTCTTTCAACCGGGGGCAGTGCGGTCGCTAGACCTCGGGAAGATTTACAGCATTGAAGTTGAAGGAGGTGAATTCGACGGAGCCGGTACCGGCACGGCGGCGCAAGCCCATCCATTCTACAAGTCACTAAATGTTGATCGGTGCGATCAGAGGCGAATAAAAACTCCTCAGACGTACGAAAGACAAAAGAGGGAGGCCAAGACGGAGACGAAGAAGACAACGGGGCCTCAATCGAGTTCGTTAATAAAAGTGTGGGAACCGGGCACCTGAGAGACCGAGCACTCCTTTCAGTGAACATTTCTCATAAATAAAAGGTCTACCTTCTGCCCGTTTATTTATTTCTGCAGCTAAGGAGCCGAGGTGGCCGCGACGCGGCGGTCGGGCGGCCGGGCGGTCGGACGGCCTCGTCTTCTTCTTCGATCGTGATCGTGCCGCCGAGATCTGTATGGCAGCCAACTGAGCACAATGCGATGTCACGGTGAATGGGGAAAAAATAGCTCTGGCTTTGATTTTGGGATGCTGCCAGGCAGACCAGCCAGCAGCGGCCGCGGCGCGCTCATGGGAAGAGCCGCCAGACGACGCTGAGATGCCGCTGTGGGATAGGAAACTCCAGGGCAGCCGACGCCTACATTCACTGCAGAAGAAAGGAATAGAGAAAAAAATAACTGCACCGAAGCCGTTTAAGAAGCGAAGAACCGTGGAAGGAGAACCCTAAGGAAATTGTGGACTCGAGTGTCACAGATAATCAAGGCTGCGCCCGCAGTCGTTAGGAACAGAATTAAACTCCACTCGAGGTACACCGTTTAATTAAGATATCGCCGGCTAATTAGGGGCTGGGCCTTATCAAATGTCAGCAATCCATGGGATGATTTCATACGTTTGCAGGTAGACAGTGACTCAAGACGAAATGAAGTCATGTTCATAGTTTTTAGTAATTGTGCAAAACATTCTGCTAAATAAACTGAAACCGTACTGACACTAAAATGAAATGAACAATGAAAGAATTTATCCTATTAGAAAAATAAAAAAATTAAATTATGTTTAACTGAATACCTTTACTTGCTAAAGATCTGAAATTCCCTATTTAGACTATATGAAATTCTTTGATTAACTTTTACCTTAGAGTTCAGTATAAGTTTCTATGAAGACGTTCATAACTTTTCTTAAATTGGAAAATTAAATAGGTTACGTGCGAAGGAATATTACTTTGAGGTTTAAAATTTTAGGAAAAAACATAAGAAGAATCGGAATTCAATTTCAGATAATTATTTATATATTATATAACTCTGATTATAAGTTATATTTCCGGATGAAACAGGAAAATATAGAGAAGATATTTTAAAGTTAAAGTTAGTGGAAGTATAATACTTCTCATTTATAAGAATATATTACAAAAAGTTGGAAAATATTGCTATAGTTTAATTTAAAATATTGCTATAATTTGCGACAAGTATTTTGAGACGGAATTTCAACGTAGCAAAATAATGCTCATCGATCAGGAATGCGACTTAAAACCTAAGCCCTTTTTTTGGACTATTATTCAACAGAATTATTGATATCACAGACAGGAAGGCATAGACCATTTATTAGAGGAGGAAAAGGGTTAAAAAGTAGGAGCTATGTTTTAGCAGATTATGATAACCATAGAGTTGATTTTACTTCAATCTAAATAGCTTAGGGTAGAAAGACTAACGTGATGAATAACAAAAACTGTTAAGAATGTGTCGACTAAGGAATTATATTCCAAATGACGCAATTAATTAATTAATTAATTAATTGGTCGCGGGGCGCATAAACACCCTTCAAATCAATTGCTACACAAGCAGAAAATTTATCATTTTTCATTGAAAACGTTGTAGTTTTCAATAATTTCATTATTTTACTTGGTATTTTATGGAATAATTTAGATAAAAGCGAAGAATCTGTAAATATTCCATTCATTGATCCGCACGACCGATGGTGTTATAAAAAATCACGCGACCAACGTGTTAATTTATGAAGTTATGCCATTTTATCCTTAAGTGAGTCCATAAGGAAATCAAGACATACCTAACTTTATTTTCTAGACTTTTATATGGCTTAAAATACATGCTGGAGAGCAGATATTTTTAAAATGAAGATAAAAAAGTAATATCAATAAGAATTATTTCACATATATTGAATTTATATATAATAAATATGGTAAATATGGTAAACATTAGTGTATAATAAATTTAAATAAATTTTTCTTACGAAATTAATGACTATACTACAAACTTTATCCAAAAAAAGATGTCTCCATAGAAATTTCACAAAATGTGTAGTTACTGAAACAGAGGGCATTATCCCATATGTGCTAATTTCAATTTTACAATGCGTACGCAAAGATTGATGATTTTATATATGATGGACAGTTTGGTCAGAATTCAATCAACCTGTGGGTACAGTTAAGGGTTTTAATTAGACGGCTTATGTGACTCTAAATCAGTTTTAAGAAACTTGTTTTCTTATGACTTAAATGTATATTAAAAAGTTTCAGAAAGTTTATTCAAGTAATTGTTTATTCTGTAAAAGTATTTATAATCCCCTAGAATGATTCTTTTTGTATACTAGTGCTTTATACCACTATTGTTAATAAGGATATCTTAAAGGCTTTTAGATTTTTTTGGCAGCGGAACTCTGTTTCAAAAGTTATCAAAATGTTACTAATTAAACTAGAACTATCTTGTGCAGCCATACTCAATCTTGTTTTATTACGTCGACTAATAGTTCCTAAGTAACATGAAATCAAATGGGTTAGAGAACGCATTTGAGACTCTTTACTAATATCACACGTCAAATGCTCTTCCAAAGTAATTTGATGGCGATACGGTCTGAACTTTTACGGCCGCTGTTAGCTTAAGCCGCGTTAACTATGGTCGTGGTGCTGATCACGGCACTCGGCAATTTCTTAACGCCATCATTTGAAGGCCACTGATCGGACAATATAAATTCATTGGCCGCCCATAACTCACGCGTCTGGCACGAAGCAATCATCGTGTCACAACAGTCTCGTCTTGAGTGCGGCCTGGCCATTTCGTTTTAAAAGCGGGCTCAGCAATAGGTCAGTCCGCGGTGCCGTCTCTCGATCCGATAAGTTATCGTGGCCGGTGGACAGCGGCCCGGCCGCGGCCATCCGTTCAGTCGGTAACGTTACCATTTATGGCCACGCGAATGCTTTTAAAGGAATTTAAATGGGCACAAGTTGAAGGGCACAATGTACACACTTGCGGCTAGCCCTCGAAGGCCAAAACACAATAAAAGCGCGCCGTTCCGTTTGTGGAGCTTTTCAGTTTGCCCCGTCAAAACGCAGATATAAATCGCACGGGACATCCCGTCGGACCGCAGATGATCCGCTCCGGTCCGCGGCAGACGACTCATACCGGTCACAAAAAGATAATTCGGAGGCCGAAGAAGAATGGGATGAGATGGTACCGAAAATGATCATGAATTCGCAGAATTCGCTCGGGTACCAGAAAAAGGCTGGGAATTGATCGTGCAAGATCATTCAGAAAAATTACAGACGATTTAGAGGGACTCAAGAAAGGCAAACAGGAATCCTTTCGGTCGGTCGGTAGGTTGGGTTTTTGCGACACGATCGCCATCATTTGACCGATTTAAGCCGTTGCGCCTTCGCCCGGCCGCCGCCTCGGCGAAGAAGAGGCACTCGGAAGATCTGCATTCCAGAAATCAGACGGTAGTGCCTTTTCCCACGCAGCCGATCCTCACGACTGTCGTTTTTCATTAGCCACAGTCGCCTTGGAAGATACATGGGCCGAGTACACTTTCCTCGATCAGATCATATCCGCGCTTCGTTCGACCTCCTTGGCCTACACAGTGCAGCGTCTTGGTCTCGGGGCTTCGTGTGCCGCGGCTGAATCTGCGGTTCGCGCGGCG
This sequence comes from Proctacanthus coquilletti, assembly GCA_001932985.1. NCBI lineage: Eukaryota > Metazoa > Arthropoda > Insecta > Diptera > Asilidae > Proctacanthus > Proctacanthus coquilletti. Next base: position 18,697 of record MNCL01000239.1, read on the forward strand.
TGTCTGATGGTATCGGCTTTATTGAAAGGGCACTTAATCAGCTTAAGGAAGGGAATGGCCAGTTTATCTGAGGGGTAAAAGCGGTCTCTGTTCCAATTTAAGCAGATTCGATTTTTTCCTCGGTTCAGCAATTGTATCCACTTTGTCGTCCGCCTCGAAGCGATGCTGTTGCACATTCATTATCCTTTGTGTTTCATGCGCTACACTCGAAAGTGTTAATCCACATAAATTCCGATTCGAGCGGCTAAACGTAAAGCGTGCCATGGGGAAACGCGAATCGCATGCTTACGCACGGCTGTAATCAGCCGCCGACCTGGACCACAAGAGAGACCACCACCTCCTCGGGGGCTATACCTTTATTGTCTGGCAATTTCTATATATGTAAGTCGTAATGCGGCGCGTAATGGGTAAGCCACAGGGCCAACATCTGCACAGATGTAATCGTATATATTACAACTCGGCGGAGACCTGGAGACCATGAAAACAAAAGCGCGTCCCAGCACGATCCAACCACTGCAGGCTAAGCAAATACCTAAATTGTCTCGCAATTTGACCATGAGGGGCGCTTACTTCGGAAATAAAAGCGGCCCAATGCGACTACCTTGTGGCACTCAATCGACTCTCTTAGTACTTAATACAAAAAGGTTGGCAAAAAAATATAAATAACTGCCTGGCCACACACGTTCACAATTACCGTACCTGAGCTTGTGCAGTTTATAGCGCTACGATCGCGAGAAAGCCTTATTAATTTGAAAGTTTTCCGCAGCGGTTCAGGCGCAACGTTATCCGCGCCGATCAATACCCAGCGTCGGGTATAAAATACGACAAGTAACTTTTGGTTGCACATAAATAGTTTTCCCGTGATAAATAATAAGAATAGATCCCAAGCGGACGGTCCATAAGACCATAAGCCTCCGCTGTGCGGCCCTTGCGCCAACAGGTGCGCGCCGTGCGCATTAGGCGTCCGCGCATACGAGCACGTTCTGCTTTCATTGCGCGGCGGTCTGGTGGCCTCCTCGCCGTGTGCAGTATTCGGTCCCCGGACTTATGGGTCTTGTGCATTTCTTGCGAGGGTCGTTAAATTTACCTTATTTTTCGTGTTATGATCTTTTTACATGTGCGCGCACCTTTTTTGCAGCGAAAACCACTCAAGGGGGCCTGATAATGTCGGACGATTGGAGGTGCCGTGGAGTGTTGTTTTCTGGTGGATCGGTGGAACGCGTACGCTCATTATCGCAAACGATCTCTTAACAAATCGCCGCGTGCTTTATGTGAAATACCTGAACCGATCGGTGCACCGGCTTTCTGTCCAATATGGACTCTGTCCACTTTGTGTTCACAGGCTAGCGGGAGATGTGATGGGGGCAGCGCAGGTATCACAGATACCACATGGCCACACGATATGTCTCAAATGACCTCAGGGTATATCGTACAAGAACCAAGGGACCGAGCCGGACTCTGGTAATGCACTGCCCGGAGAAAGAGAACTTTAATTAGCCAAGGTGATTACTGGTTATTGCGCATGTGAGTGCTCTTTGCAGATACTGCTGATCCGCCAATTAAGGTGGCATCACTGAGCCCACTCGTTAACGGACAACGTCTTCAAGAAATCGCCGCCGTCGTTAAAAGAATGCGTTTAATCCCGAAAATTTTTATGCACGCCACCGAGCCGTTGTTCATTACGTTCGTCGACGTCGTCGTGGACCTATGCTGTTTCCATTTTTAGCAAGTTGTGGACATTCCCAAGGCAAATTCAGAGTCGTCACCGGGCTGGTGAACTCCTGTTCGCGCCAAACTACCGCTGCTCTTGGGTCATTCCAGTATCATGTGTGACTTATGGTAAAATTGCACATTCGAACAAATTTTGGGAACAGTTTCGGTACCACACCGAGAGAGAGGCTTCATTCCAAACAACTTTCCAAAATAATGAAATTAAAATTTTAACGATGTTGCACAGATGCACTTACGGACTTTCTCGATCCATTTAAGATGACCAGTATCAAAGACCAAAAAGAAACGACTTTATGATTCCAAACCAAATATAATACCATTACTTTTGGAAAATTGCATATAATTTGATCCTTCGAAGAATATGGTCGGATATGGAATTTACATACAAAATTTTATTAGTGTTAACAAATATTGAATAATTTGACTTTGACAAAATATTTAGGGTGATTTTAATATGAGCATACTTTATTCAAATTTTAGTTTTATTATTACCTGTACATAATATTTAATTATTTATTATATTTTATAATTTAAATATGGCCGAGACTAATAGCCTAGCTCTGGTTATTTTTGGTGTTCATTAATAGTAAAATTCTAAATTATACAAGAGTGCTAAAAACTTTTGAACTGTTTGTTGATATGCATTTCTCCTTGAATTTATTGAGCTGAAACAAAAATTATGTTTTAATCACAAATTGTAAAAAACTGTCACTCTTTCTAAGATGTGCCCTAACAAACAAATAGAACAAGAAAGTATGAAATGCTTTTCACATGATATTCCTAGAACCTACTGAGATACGCAGTTCCAACAAATTCTGTGTCATGGCATTTAACGATATCTAAAAAATTGTCAAGGGATCATTAGCTTTAGTTGGACACACAAGTAAAAAATATAAAACCTACTGATTATGCCTCCATATTGTTTAAATAAGCAATCCAACCCGGAACATGTTTTTTTTGTACGAAATAACAGATAAAAGCTTTAATTGAATTTACACAGTGAAAACGAAATTTAATACTAACCTTTCCTGCTTATATTGCACCCTACAACTGCAAACCTCAAAGTTTTTTAGCAGCCTAAGATTATTTGGTTATGAGTTAAGAAGTTTACTGTAAGACCATTGTTATAGCTTAGCGCTTAGCAATACTTGAGATTTAATTCAACTATGACTTTCTGCTATGAAGGCGAACTTACGTACATTAGCATATGCGTAGCTTATAATTTATTGGCCTGAACGTATTAATTAATAAAAAGTTAATTTGCTACATTACTCCCGATTTTCAATCATTCGTAAACGCGAATACTTTTTCAAATGTATGAATGAAACTCTTGTTTGCTAAAATCTTAATTGCTTTAAGCAAGCGCATCTTATCTTTCCTCTTACACTCAATCATGACTATTAAAAAAATAATCGTGGATAGTCTTGGATAAAGTATGCAAATATAAAATTTTATTAAATTAAAATATGTTAAAAAATATATAAAAAAAACAGAAAAGGGCATGTCAATCATTTTTTGTCATATGTTCAGTATTGTTAGGGGGTTAGGGATTCAACTGTTTGATCCAAAATATTGTTAGTAGTGTATGAAAATGTTAAACCCTCAGGATAGACTCACATCTTTACGCATCTAAAGATGTGCCGTTTTATAAGTGCCAGGTTTTTGATTCATCCGCCATATGAATAGCCTTATTTCTAATTGCTTGCGAAATCTTTGGCAAAAAGTCAGATATTAACTCAAGAAAATAATAGAAAAAGTTATAATTTCCCATGACGACACGCGTCAAAGTTATCCCGGATGGAAAACGGGGTCGACTCCTGCGAATCACTGCACTCGGTCGCCTCAGAATTTCATCGACATCGTAAATATTTCCCGCATGGCTTTCAGCGCATTCAGAGGAACAGCAGAGGTGATAAATTTTCTAGTTTTGAGACGTCAAGAAGATGCCAAAGCGGCATGCTGTGAAAACAAAGCAACAAAAGCAGCACATCGCGTTGATTATTATATTAATGAGCCTATTCTTCGCGCCTGCATATTGCGACGTAACCGGGCTGATTCAGGTGAGCCTTGGATATAAGTTGAGAATCCGCGGACTTGGCATTCCGCCGTCTGCGGCCAATTCTCAGATCGCCCTCGCAGATAGTCCACCCTCCGCGCCCGGTCACCCGCCGCTGACCGCTGGCGTTTATTTTCACGACTTTCCGCGGAGCTCCTTCATCTTTCAATTTTACTATGAGCAGCTCGCTAGCATGAAAGTAAACCCGAAAAATTTTATTTTCGATCTATTCGCGAATATATTTAGCGCACCGAGGCGAGATTTGTGCCTATTTTCGGCCACCGCCCCTTTATTTGCATACCATAGCGCTTCCAATGGTCCGTGGCAGCGGCGACGATATATGCGGCCACTTACGAAAATACCCGGCAAGTATGCCGCCATGTGCACCGCGATAAAAATAAATAAATTCGTAAACCGCGGCGAGTGGAAAACAGGATAAATAGAAATACCAACCTGTGGAGGTGTGCAGAAAGAAAAACATTCTTAGCTGCCAAACCCGCGATTATTTATAGACGTTGCGGCCGCGAGCCTGTGAGAACGGTCCGTCATTGGTGCCGGCGGTTTCGGACCACAGCATCCCGTCCGCCGTTGCCCCAACCCGCGCTAACTTCGACGTCTTAGCACCTCCACCTTAAGGTGCACGTGAGAGACTGCGGGCGAGATGTCCGCTCGTAGCCCGTCACCGCATCCGCCAGGAATGCCGCCGTCGTTTAGTTTCGACGGACATATTGTTTGTTGTTTTTCCCGAATTTGTGTCAGATGACAATTTTTCCTCCCGCGCAGTTAAGGAAACGCGCGGAGAGTCAGGAATTAAAAGAAACTGCGCGATGTTTACTTAGTGGTCGCGATTCGGACGGTTACTCGTTGCTTAAGTAGGTGCCAGCGGAAAAGTCTTGAACCCCAGCCAGGTTTAATGGCGAATCGGAGGTGCCACAAAGAGGACGTTTACACATTTTATTCGATGATTTATCAATGATCAGACGTGGCAAATAACTTTAATATTTAAAGACTTCTTATTTCTAAGCCATATTTTAATAAATGAATCAGAAAGAAATGCTAATTCAGTTGAGTTGAGCAAATGCTCATCATTCATTCAATTATTCACAAATTCACGCAATAATAGTAAGATATTCGCTTAGGACGCCTATGTGTTTATTTAGGTTTTTTTTTAGAACTCGTGTTTTTTTTCTTTTTATGTAGAAAATTTATGAAGAAATAAGTGCGTTCATTTCGAAATAAATTTTATGATTCTGAAAGTATTAAGTAACGAAAAACAAACTTTTTTTTATGGAGTTTTCAAAATAAATTTCCTTAAAGAGAAAAATTTCTACTTTTACATAAATTTTTAAATTATCTTGTCTTTTTATAAAATGATTACTTTTAAAAACAGTTGAAATATATCAAACCGTAATAATTTTTGGACAGAAAACATTTTACATAAAAGTAGCGAGAATTAAGATATACTACCACACGTCTTAAAACGAAAGCTTATACTAACCCTGTAGCAAAACGCTGTTTTCTTACAGGACATACCTGTATATTTTTCTAATTTGTGCAGGTAATAAGATTAGTTCCAAATGTGAATAAGTTATTTTAAATATAATTCCCGATTATTTAATATTTTTGAAAATTGCGAAAATTCATTTAATCTTGAACAGCGCATAGCTCATCAACACACAAAACTTTTACCACCCTTATGCATATTTTTGATAAAAAAGCTTAAATATTTCTTTTATATTTTAATTTTTGTTACATATTCATTGAAATTAGATTTCCATGCAAAATTTCTTATCACTCTTGAGCCAAAAGCACTCTGATTTTAAAATCTTCATAAACCTTTTGAGGAAGATATAGTATGTGTTTATGTTTGGTATATGTTTATACCTTTTCAGGTATTATCTCAAAGATTTCTTTCTTAACCGATATTGTGTAGAAAACAAACAGGATTATGGTTATTGTTTCCTCCTGGTAGACATTTTGGCTTTATACTTGTTGCGATTATGCAACTATTACAAAAGGCATTCAACCAAAATGAGTAAATGAATAATGGGGGCATTTTACAAATGAGCAACATAAAATTAAATGCATCCTATTCCTGAAGTTATACAAAAAGGTGAGTGCATGTGGGTTTTCGAAACTACGACTGGACTAGGACATTCACTACGACTGATGATTTATGTGACGCTTACAATATTTAATCGGTAATGGATGGAAACATCATGTCCACTTTGATTTGATGTATAGTCGGAGTGATTGACACTTTCTCGTTTATGTGGAAATAAACCGAAGCACTTTATCGTCCTTCAGAAAAGATTATCCCGGATAACACTAAATCTATAAAATATTTATTTACTTGCATGAATGCAGGAACTCTCTAGAACTTTGTGAATTATTGAACTTGAGACTCGAGTTCTTGAAAAGGAACGGTGGAGCAGTTTTACGACCACGGAATTCAAGAATGAATATACCTCTTGATATTTCTTCCAAGAACTCGAATATGTGCAAATGTAATGCCGACGATGGTCATAAACTTTCAGATGGTCTTCACAAGCCTCAACCCTTTCATTTTACAGGCTAGTAACCCTCATTGACCGACGTAAGAGAAACGTATGGGCATCCAAAACGATATAGGGTTAGAGTACAGGTCAATCCTATTGGTTCTGCTTCCGAATGGTTACTGTCTAATCCTAACCCTTTCGATGACAAAAGGGTAAAGTTATTAACAGGATTATTGAGGTCCGAAAAAGGCACAAGCAGGCTCATAATTGGATTACTTCAAGCAATTTGAACCCTTTGTCTTAGGCAGCTACTGCTGTTACTTCTCAACCCTTTCTTCGTGCGCTGCGCCGACGAATCTCGGGAATTCGCAGATACGCGCAAGGAGCCTGAGGTTGTTTTGGCAAATCCAATTTTACGGGTTTATTGCGCTTCTGAGAAGTGGGCAAGAAGCAGACAGGTCACTCGTACGCTGTTAAAGGATTGACTTCTCTAATCTGCTTTCAAGGAAGTGTAATTGCTACACGAATTCTTCTGAGGTATTTCGCAAATCAAGGAGGTCGCAGTAACGGAATTTTTGCTAAAAGACGCTGTAAAATCGCCGTTAAAGTACAATTACTAAAAAACCCGTTAGGAAACAGATAACGGAACCCGAGGTAACGGAGTAATTAAATCCAAGGATCGCAACCCTAACGGTGCTCGTTGTAAATCTTAATGCATTTACCTATTGCATTCCTAGCAAAGTTAGCCAATTTCAGTCAAATGCAAGTTTCATTTCGCTAGTTGTGCGTATTTAGTTTCTTTTAACATACACACGTAGGTATATTCACACTATTTACAAGTCTTTCTATCGCCGAGTTACCGCGAATTTTGGCAATGCCAAACTGCCAAGTCTGCAGGACTGCAAGGATTCAAGAGACACCCTTTCTTACATCCTTACCTTCCTTTTATTGCTTTATTGAGGTTGCATCCCTTTGACTCAACCCTTGGTCGCAAGGGTTCAGGGTCCTAATGACTCGACAGGGCAACAGTTCCGTTGAAAACAGAGGTAGAGTGGGTTTAGAATCTCGTCGCCAATGTAGCCTTTGCTCCTTGGCATGGTACCACGTTCCCGATGACTTGTGGGTTTTATTGTAAATTTACTATGAATACTCATTCACGGATTTATGGGGGCAATTTAAAGAAATTTTGCCAGCAAATTTGCTACGGATCGAGTTCTAACACATCCAGGGAATTTTTCTTGTTTCTTAGTTTCAAATTTGCTTGTATTAAATTCAAACTAAGGAATGCACGTACCCAACTATTTACAAATATGGCGACGAGTATTTTCTTCCTGGCTAAATTAATTTTAAACTTACCAATAACGAGCAAATCATTTTGAACGACATATTTTTCAAAGATTCACCATTATCCCTCCTCTTCCTGAATGTTAAATGTTTAAAAAGTGTGAAGTTCCACGAGAAATGCGCGTTTGATAATTGGTCTTTCATTTTAATCTTGGAATTATGCTAATATTAAATTTTAGTTTTTTAATTAAATGATAAAACAGTTTGAATCTATGATTTACCATTAGAACAATTGAGACAATTCTTATAACCATCAATTTTAACGTAGTTTGTAGCCCAATATCAGGAAGTAAAGAATTTATCAGGTATTAAGGTAGATTATATATAAATTAAATAAGAAAATTTGTGAAAAATACTAACAAACTATGCAATTTCAAATTTTTAAATGGTTTTGAAATGTGTAAATAAAATCCTTTAATATGATATCCCATTGTTCCACGAAATGTATTGTATTGCATACAGCGCGCATCTTATACGAATAATATACGGAACAACAAACAATTTTTTCCATTATTTTGGTAACCAATTTCGACTTTTTTTACTATGCGTTGAGTACGTTATTTTACGCAATTCGTTTGTCCATGACTTTCGGAAACGTATCAATCACGCAAAAAGAGGTTAAGGTGTAAACTAAAATTATGAAAACTGAGTTGTTGTTGCCTGATGGGTTCGATGAAAGAAAAGCTATCCTTGATGAAGACCGAACTGTGCGTTCGACACCTTGCAAACACTGCTGAACTCAATTAATTTCGAACTGAATGCAACTGCTGGGATCTTCGCGGGCGCCGCGCGTCTTCTGCAGAGTTGTTTATTTTTGGCGCGTTGACGAATAGGACTTGCATCCGAGATGACTCGACTGCACGCGGGAACACGGCGGATCGCGTGGAGGAGCCAGGCAATTTCATTCATGATGCAGCCTTGTGATTGCAGATCGAGCTGGACGCGCAGGCCCAGCCCGCCTTTAAACCGCGGCAGCACTTTAATGTCGACGCGGCGGCGGCGTCGCGTATATCTGCATTAAGTCGCACGGCGTACGCGTGGGCGGATCATGCACTGCAATTCCGCCGAACGCGATCGCGAACGCGAACGTGAACGCTTTTGATTTGCACAATATGCGCACGTTTTGCATAATTTCTGCTGCTTTATGATAGGTTTACACTGCGCATGCAAATTGCCTTTAAAAGCCGCCGATCCTGATGAGTTATGACTTTTAATGTGGATCGCTGATCGGGCCGCGTGACAGGTGTAGCGTGAGACACAAAACACTCGACGCGCGGGCAGGCGACCGACTCCTCAAGACAGACTTGGACAAACAATAAGAAAACGTGCGGGGGTCGAAGGAAGTCGCATGAACTTCAACTTCCTAAGAGTGCTTTGAATGCAAGGCGGTGCCACTCGAATAAAGACATTTGCATGAATTTCAAGGAACGTCGAGCAGCGTTTCTTGCCTCGGAGTCGCGCGAAAGATGAGGTAATTATCGATTATTGCTTTATTAATATTTATTTTGGCGCATTCTCCTTAGCGAAATTTTGTATCTTTCAGTCGGGTTAAATGGGCCAATTTATAGTTTTTTAAGATATTAGCAGGGAACCGAACTGCAGCAAAAGCAGCACTAGTTAATTTATTGTTCATAGTTTGTTGAGAAGGGCAAAGGATGAAACCGCATTTTTTTTTTATTTATTAAAACACAAATTTTTGAAGTTTTAAAAATATTTTATTGGAAACAGCTCAGCTAAGTATAGTTTACTAAATTTGTTTTTTCGAAAATATCATTTATATACAAACTTCTTCATTTTTACGGATTTAGAGAACTTTACTGCTGTGATATGCGATACTTGTTTCTTATCTTGTCAACTAATTTGCTTATACGTTTGCTCTAAAAAAGTGCATTTAAATAATCATAATAAATTTCTATAAAAGCATTCATATTATTTCTAAGTTGTGTGATCACTTTAGTGAAATATTTCAAATACAACAGAATTGCACTATAACTATAATTGAGATCTTTTAATGTGGGCCGAATATTCGCACCAGTTACTATGAGTGCCTAAATGTTTGAAGTCTTATAGGGTTCTAGAAGAGAAGTTGTATTAATGAGAACTTCGCAAGTAAATTGCTGGAAATAAGAAATTCGTTAAGTAGAAATACATTTCCCGAAGATCTTCTAGTATTTTGTAATAATGGATGAAAATATTTAAACTAAAAATAAGACCTATATTTATAATTTGCCATAATAAACCCTATAATGGAGTAGATAAATTAATGTTTTTGGTTTACTGAAAAATAGCTTAAAACATTAATTGTCGAAACGTGAAATGCATCATTATTGAGACAAGCATCTTTGTATTTCACAGGCAGATCATTATAGAAGTTGTATAAAACCATTTCGACAGCATCCACACATCAAACATTAACCTACAAAAAGGTTACGTCTAAAAAATGGAAAAACATCTTGACAAGGTTATAAGTATTATATTTTTTTTAAAATCAAAGAAAAACATTCTTCTTTGTCTCGGTTTATTACATGAAATATGGACCACCAATTGTGAGGTACTCTATGAATTAGAGGGAAATAAACATATACTCGTCATAAAAAAGTGCAAAAGAAAATTTAAAATAATTTGAATAATAACGACTAGAGAACCGTAAAATAAATGATATATCTTTTCAAGTTTCCAACCACTGATTGTTGCCATTACCTTGACATCATAGCAACCAAAACCAAAACTAAAAAAGAATATTTTTTCTCACAAATATTCGATTCATCTTGACTCCTCACCTGACGGATGCAACAAAGTGCCAGGTCCAATTAATCCTTGACGATCATCAATTACATCGTCTACCCCATGCCAGTATTACTTCCTCATTGGACCCTCTATTTGCATAACGCAAACGATTTGAATATTTCAATGTAAATATTTAGTCTCACCCCAATTGAGACTCGGAAAATGATCCTACGGGACGAAGGGAGCCGCATAACAAAAGGGCTAAATAGTGATCTTCAGGTGAGAATACAAGATCATCACCGCATTTACATACGAGACAAGATCGTTTATGATTTTATTATTCAAATGGGGATGGATCACGTAGTGGCTGCGGGCAGGTTTCGTCTAGTCCTCTGGCGAGGCAATCTCATCAGGTTGTCGACGGTGCGGTGATCTTCTACAAAGTAATGATGATTGATCGATTGAACAGGGGACGTCTAATGGGATCAGGAATTTGAATACGTAAAATCTTAAGGAAAAAAATATCGACGCCGCCAAAACGTCATTTGTTTGCTTTTATGATCACTTGAATGACAACTTGTCAAGGATACTTGCTTCGCGCGATATCGCCGAGATTAATACGCTTCGACACGGTGAACGAATTCCTTTTGTATGAAAACGTGTTTCAGTTTTCTTCTTCAAAAGATGCCGTTAAATTAAAGCGGTTCTATAACAGTAAGATTTATTCAAATCAAGAAGACTTTTTTCTGAAGCTATAGATTTTATTAACTTTACATAAAAGTTGGAAAGAAAGAATTGCTTGTGATAAAAGTGTTACTGATAAACTATAGATGGTTAATTTTTAAACTTAGTTAAATACTTGATTACACCTTTTCTATATTCGCAGTATAATAAATATTTTTTAGAAACATTTATTTATCATTCCTCTATAATGAAAAGAAATATTTGAATTAAATTTATTTCTCCTATTGTAAAATTACTATTATTATTATATCTACCTGTTGATTTATAGTGCGAATTCCGATAATAATTAAAAGATGTTCATGCGTTCTTCGAGATAGTTACACGGGGGCCTATACGATTATTTTTACGGGAGTTAATTATCCTTTACTTCTTTATCAAAAGTCGTATGGATTGTTGTAAATTTCTCATTCAGTCGAAAAATTTTGTAAAGCGCTTTTTAGCTTTAGTTCGCTAAAATCTTCAGAATTCTAAGTTATTTACACGTCCTTCTCCTTCTACTAGATAAGTCTGCGAATATGATTTTAATATCTTTCTTTTATGTACAAAGTCTGTTTCTAACAAGACAAAATTTTTCATTTATACTAGAAAATTTGGTATATTTTCTCTTCTGAATTTTAGTATCAACTTATAAATAATTTTCCATACGACTGATTTTATTGTTCTAGAATGTTTCCAAACAATACCTTTGTGTGATCCCTTCTAGATGGGACAATCCGGTTAAGCTTACTGTAAAACCTAATAATCCTTTAACTGCCTGTCCAGTCCACCTTTAATCATGACACTCTGTATGAGTCTTGACCACTCTAACCCTATCTTCTTTGTGAACCGTGACTTCGCACCTTCATTACAGGAAATGGCTACTGAATAATTGCTTTTAAAGAAGAAGTTAGTGTCGCTAATGGGATTAAAAGAGTTACCTCGAGTAACACACATAAAACAGGTCTTTGTACGTTCATAATGATTCAATAAAACTTGGATAATCGCAGTCACTTCCTGGAAGGGTCAGTAAGACCACCTCTTAAGATTTCAATAAATTTCTCTGGAATTTAGCCGTTCAAAAGAAATGCGATCGCTTTATTAGCCCTTTGGAGAAGTCTTCAATCCGTTGCCCACTTTCAAGAGATGCACTTGCCGTTGCGGTAAGACAGCACGCAGTAATTACAATAATTGCACGCGGTGCATGCCAGCAAGATGCAAGTTTCTTACAGTAATGATCTTGGATCTTGAGCATCCTGGCCACTACACGTTTTGGCGTGCTGTGTGGGAAAATGGATTTTTCTTCCGCGCTTGATGCACTCTGTAAATGGCCGAAAGGTTAAAGAAGTGAAGGTCAGCTCACACACTTCGTCGGCGGATAATCTCTAATTTCGTGACTCCCCACATCAAGATCATCGGAGGATCGTGACCTGTTCGCTTGCATCTTTCAATGACGAAGAAAAAAGGTGTTCAACATGAGACTGTCGAACCCCGGCGAGCTAACCGGCTTCGCACTTAGAGGTTGGACGATCAACTTTGATCCACTGCTGGTAGACTTGATCGTGATCGATTTGATGATCATCTTCGGTGCATAGTGTCTTAGTCTGGACCTGTTGAAGAAGGCGCAGTAGTAGGCACCGTGTCGGTACCACTAGCAGAAATTGGACTCGGTTTGTCCAGTCTTACGACTGGCAAGGCAACTGCACTATCGCGGTGCCATCTCGCGACGGCCAAATTAAGGTGCAGGCGAGGTACGTGGTGCCTTTGGCACGCTTTTCAAAAACATATCGCCTTCGTGAGGCGCTCTTCTTATCCACCTCTACCTCTTTTGCTTTTTAATTTCTCAAACGAAATATTATTCGTCGCTGGCGCGAGATGTTTTTGGTAAGTCACGAACTCCGTCGCCAGGAGATTGCGCCACACGAAAACTGAAAAAGCGTGCTTCGTGCGCTCGGAATGCGGCATCATCATCATCGATTTTGCTCGAAAGCCACAAAAACCCCCCGAATAAAATCGAAAAAGTAAGACAAGAATTTAGCACACGACTCGAAGACATTTTAGACAATCATTTTTACCTTTTTTGTGGGTCTCGCGGCCTCCTGCATGTGACGACCCGCTCGCCAAGACGCACGTTTCCAACGTGAATGATTTATATGTGCACGATCGCGATCGTGTTTTGAAACTTCTTCCCGAGTCGCTGCTTAGCATACGAAAGTCGAAAAAGAGTTGACGCGCTATTTCGGGTGAAGACGGAGCGTGCTGAGCTTTGTTGATTTTGAGGTGATTTTTTTGGGATGCCCGGTTCGGTAAACATTGGCATTATTTTCGGAATCGGGTTTTTCGGGTTTTTCTACGGACAGCAATTGCCACAAAACGCAGACCGCGCCGCGGGGACAACAATTTTTTACGTGCCACTTAAAGGACATTAGTTATGCGGGCGTGGTGACAGCTCGGTGAGGCATGTTTATGTTGCGCAGAGTTTTGGACCAATTTTTCGTGAGACTGCAGCCCATTGTGGCGTTGGGATCTCAAGACGGGGTCCACATGCAGGCACACTTGAGCAACATTCAGTGGCTATTATATTTATGGAATGCTGTTTATGAGATCTGTTCGGTTACGTCAGTCTTTCGAGGCACCATAAAAACAGAACAATCTCGAGATCTGTCTGTATTTCAGCGCTTTATTCTTAAATTATACGCAAACAAGAGTTATACCACACAATTATAACAATATAAAGGCATATCCGGTGCACTTTTGAAAGATATTTTCACAAAAATTGATGTTCCTTCTGGCTAGTCATAGAGATACTTGTATGAGTTTAATATTTTCGATACTAATCCGAAATCAAGTAGGCAGGTTTTACGCCTTATCCCTAATGCTATAGCGAAAAAATGTATTTGTAACCGACTTTCAAAATGTTTCACTATTTGAAAGCTTACAGTGGCCTTTATATTTATTATAGTCAGTAAACTACGCGTTCGTTCGAAAATATGATCTAAATTCGACTTCATGATTTTTTATTTCGTCCGATTACGATCCAACCGTCTAGTCTGGAGTTTAAGTTTCGATAAACCTTTCTGTTAGAGCTAAAGCCGAAAATAAAAAAATCCCCAGTATCAATTTCTCGTTTTCTTAGTTTGAATAATTAAATTTTATAGTCTCTCTCAGTTTACTTTAAAATGTTAAGATTACTTTAACGATAATTTCAATTCATCGTGTTAAAAAAATGAAAGTATTTATTAAGCGCTCTTTTAACTGAAAAACCAAATACTATGTTTTATCCAATGAATGTTTTTGTTCTGTTATTTATGTAAAAATTGTTCTGAATTTTCTAGGTATTTTACTAAAACTATATTAATAAATTAAGCAATAGAAATAAGGACTAAATTCACAGTATTTATAACTTTTTATATTCTTAAAGGCTTACATATTCCATTACATATTATTCCAGACTTTACAAATAGAATTTTATTTTAAAGGAAAGATAAAAATATGACCTAATATTATTTAAAAATCGAGGAAGGTTACGTATGAAGAAACGTTAACCCTCTCTACAAATTTCAAGGAACGTAATACTTACTTCAGGATAATAAAATTGTCACAAAAAAGGGTAAGATCTTGTTAACTGAATCACGAAAACTCTGTTATCTTTTTTGAATTTACTTAACCTCCGTTACTTGCTCCGCTAACCATAAAAACTGTATAAAATATTATCGAATGTCAACATTCATATTTAACACCGTATCCAAACAACTTTTACCCTTTCCTTTTCTTTAATGACCTTACGGCAGTTTCGCTTTCATCAAAGCGTGTATTACCCCTTTCTTTTACGAGCCTGCACAAGTAGCTACAAGGAATTACAAACCCCTTTTTGAGGTGTCCCTTTTTATAAAAAAAAGAAACTGTAGCAAAAAATTACAAGCAAGATAAAAGTGAAGTTTATTGCAGGTAGTAGTGAAAAAGTCCTAAATGCTAACAAACCTATGACTGACCACAGGCAGCAAAAATTTCGGAAAACTACAAAAACGGCACTGCGAGATGACCAAAAAACAGATTTAGAAAAACCAACAGGAAAACAAAAAAACCGTAAAAATTAAGCATAGCAGTAATCTAAAGAACAAACATAGTCCGAGTGACCACTCTTCAATGTCCACTCGTAATTGGTTTGATTCGGACACAACGCAGTCCAATTACGTAAAAAATGAGAACAGGCCAAGAAATTATGCAAAATATTAAGACGGGCCAGTTTTTTGAAGGTAGTAGGAAAAAATGGTCTAGGAGGTAAACTCTTAGAAGGTCCTTTCCATAAAAATATGACAAACATCTTTGTCCAGTAATATCAGGTTTTCACCCTCATAAAATTAGACGACGCTGCTGGACATGCAAAAAACGTGAAATTTACCAGAAAATGATCTTGGACTTCGACTTTTTAAATTGTCACATCATATTTTCCCGGAACACTGCAGCAGTGCATTTTTTCTGTGTCAATTGTCCAACTTGTCGGTCATTTGTCATAATTTTTATGAAAATAGGAAATATTCAAAGTAGCCCTGAAAACAATAGGCACCATGGCATTTCCCGGCCTTCGTAAAGTTGCATAACATGCGATTTTTTCTATTGATCCATAAAAGATGACCCTCGGCCGAAATCCAGGTCAAAAAATGCCGCGTTTCATGCACCGTGTTTACTGCTCAGTAAAATATGTTAAGTGTCACGCGCACCCAGGTCGATGGAAAATATTTATAATTTTCAGTGCCCACGGGGTCTATGCAAATACTAATTACGAACGGCCCTAAAAAATATCGTTGATATGACGAGGATGACCGTTTTGGGAGATACAATGCCCAGGATTCGGCTTTGTTGGTGCACTCAGAATTTTACGCTACCGAGAAAATATGGCCAGCCCCGGGAGCCTGCAGATTTTACAATTTTTCTAGAAAATTTTTTTCAGGAAACATTCTTAGTGAGGAGTGTTGATATGGAACATTTTTTTGAATAAATTGTAGATCAAAAATAAAATTCGTTTCACAGAATAAAGACGCTTAGTACTTACATTTGCATTGGTATAATTCATTACTTAAAGACTATGTTTGCTTCAACTATAAAAAAAGAAACAAATAATAATTAGGGACAATTTTAGGCAATATTTCTGAAAACCATCGACAAACTTAAGTCGCATATCTTACCAGACAAAAGTTTTGATAATTTAACGATTTGTTTTTTCTCATAAAGCTTCAAAGTTAAAATATGCATCCATTGGAAAACATTTACAAAAAACTTAGAATTAAAATCTGGAGAAATCTATTAATTGAAAAATGTTTGTGCTAATTCACTTTGATCCAGTATTAAATCAAATGACGAAAGCTTCAAAAAAAAAATAAATTACTTTTACATAATCAGGTCATGATCAGAAGGGAAAATCAATTCAAAGAGGATTCATGTTGTAGGTTTACAAAAGCATATTCGAACAGTGGCAGCTACTTGAATTCACATTTAAAGTTTTGATTAAAAGCTTTCGATTTTTAATCCCTTACAAAAGGTAAAAAACGAAAAATAGGTCATCGTCTTATGAATGCAATTTCAGTAAAATCAGAGGAGTTTTCTATAATTTTAGTATAACCTTCTTTCGAGAAAAACCTAAAATAGTTTTTTTACAATAACAGGAATCAGTAAAAACACTCGCGTTAACTTCTACTTCCTTTAAGGTTTAAGTCAGTTCATTATTTTTTCACGTAATTAGTAGCACTCTTCACTTAGTCAGTTCAACTTTTCTAAAAATGTAGGTAAAAACATTCGTTCAACTATTTATCTAAATAGTGATATTCATTCCACGAAGCAATAGCATTTGCCTGAGATTTATTATTCTACCAATGCCTCATGAGGTAGGTAAAAAATTACTCTGTAGTTACATTGCGTTTTCAGAAAATATTCTTTAGGCGTGTAGATTTCTTCACTGTTTTAAAATTCATTCTACCTTTTCGTATGTTTTAGCGCAGTTTTGATTGAATTGTAGAAGCCTTAAAAAATGTAATTCTTAATTCTTAATGTAACTCTTACAATTATGTTTCTTTTAAATGTAGGTGAGATGTATAAGTTCTGACTTGAAAACCAAGTACGATTGATGTGTACAAGGGTGTTAAGTCAATCAAAACTGTACTTCCGATTCATCTGGATTTTTGGCAGATAACCATCAATTTCTTAGAGCATTAAATTTGAATCTGGGGCTTTTCTGGGGCGTTATTAAAATTGCGCAAAGGAGAAATGAGTTCCTTTAAACTTGGATCCGAAAGAGCTGCTCAAGGCTCTTCAAACTGTCAAAATGATTCATTGAGCTACTGATTGAACTGTGGTCCCTAATTTCGCCAGTTCCATCCCAAGTCTAAGACGGGTTGCTGCCGGGCAGTGCGCGTTTTTACACCTTCCAGAAAAGAAGGTGTGAACTTAATTACAGCGCCCATTAAGCCGCGCCTCGTTAAATGACCAATCCGCGGATGGCCGCGCGCTTCTGCCGCGGCTGCTACGGATCGCCTTATAAAGTCATTGTATAAACTTTATGGTGTCTGGACGGCAAAGGTGCGAAAACGCATCCGCCGCAATCTCTCCTTAAATAAATCAGAAGTAATCGGCCTTACTTCTCGCCTTGCAACAACCGTTGCCATTTGCATCTTAATGATCGCCGGTTTGTTTGCAAATAGACGCGCCCGCCGCATAAATTCCGTCGCGATCAGGATACTCCTCCTCTCCTGATATCAACCGCAATCCACATTCACCGGCCGACGACGCGCTAGGTAGAAAGCTACCGCGATAATAAACAACAAAGTCCGCAAGACCTTAATTAACTAACTTTGTTTCGCCCGCTGTTTAACTTGTTTGCTGCAAATTTAAGCGATATTTGAAGTAATTGAGGGGACGCGCTCGACCTGCATTATTTATTGAAGCCGTCGCAATAACTATAAATTGAATGATTTTGCCTTTTACCAGTGCGGTTCCTCCAGCCGCTGGGTGGACAACTACGGATTTTTAATTTTATAGCTGATTCGCTTGACGGTGGAGATAATGAAAACTTTAAAATTACCAATCAAAAACATTTTCTTCAGCTTTTCATAGCATCATTTCAAATTGGGGACCAACAGGTATATAAAAGAAAAAGTCTTGAAGGACGCATTAATGCACACTTTTGAACACAGAACCTTATGTGGTATTTTAATTACTAACTTCCCTAAAATTTAAGAAAGGAACAATAATTTTATAAAATTTTACCTAAATGTGAATTGATCCCATATTGCTTTCTACTTTAAAATCTATGGTCTAAACTGGACTACTTTTAAAATATCCTACTTTCATCCCTTACTTCAATAGTTCTATTTTCAGTTTTTCAATTTTCTAATATTTTTTTTAGTTTTCTAATATTTTTTTAATTATCTTACTTATCTTCCTAAAATTGAAATATGAAATTATCTGAAAATCATATATAAAATATTTTTACGTTTAGCGCAAAAATTAGTAAAATTCAGAAATGTATAGAAATATGGGTACTTTTTTGCTTTGTACCTCTAGAGTTAAAATCCGCCACATACGTACAAGGAGTATCTTCTAAAAAGCAACTTTTCCACTACCTGAAGAAGTGTATTTTAAAAATAGTTTTATTTATTTCAAATCCCTTAGTTTTCAATACTTGAGTTATAAGTTAGTCAAAAACGTAACTTGATTTCGCCTACAAAAACTGAATTTACCACAAATAAAAGAGGAAAAAAATTAAATATATCTCTATACAGCCTTTTCCGTAGTTTCTTCGAATTATCAATTTTAGAATATTAAGCGATATACTGCAAATCTTTAAAAAGATTTAATATAATTTCTCCTTGAATAATACTTGAAAGTATTCAGATAGTACTTCTTGTGTAGGTAGGTTTCCAGATTTATGCAAAGATAAACAAATAAGCAAAGTATGAAGTATACCAAATACGCGGATTCACGGAACGATTCCCTAGCATGTCGAGCGTGTGCAAGGTGCCATTGAGATTTCGAATAAATTATTCGTCACACTGATTTGATTGTTTCTCATTTCTTGGAATCCCGTTGGATTTTAAGACATACTGTAGGAAATAGACCAGGCTATAAAGCTAGTGACGTAACCGTTAATTTAGCCAGTTCTCAGATTCATAAGATGCTGATATTGATCTTGAATTCGGCACACTTTGGAATAATTGGAGCCCTGAAGTGATCTCAAAGTTAAATTTGACCCTTAAAACGCCATACGGCAATATAACATGGAGGTCTTGATGAATTGCAAATTCGTTTAACTATGATACAGCCACACGTGATCTGAAACCAATCGTGTGATCTTCAAGGTCTAAAATTAGAAAAGGATTGGATTCCACTGAGAGAAGTAGCTCGGGTTTGAAAGAAATACCTACGACTGCAGTTTATGCAGCACTAATATAATACTACCTACCTCACAAGCACAGATTGCGTAAAAACCCGAGACGTGGGCTAATCAATAGAATCGAAATTTTCCGGCTCGTTCTTAAGATTCGATACACCTTAAGATGCTGATGGCATCGTCCATTTATTCCTCGTTAGAAAAACTTGAAAGCCGCCGAAATGAAATTCATTTACAACATATACATACACCTCTATATGCGTGACTGGGGTGAAGTGGTCAGTTCGTACTACCTATGTCAAGGCCCATAATCGGCCCCTAATCTATGGATTCTGAAAAATGTGGCGTAAAGCATTAAAGCGAGTGATTAATTATTGTCGACAACACCGCGCGTGGGTGGGAATCGAGAGCGATTTAACAGGAAGGTAATCAAACAGTTTATAGGTCTCCAGATAATCCATCGCGGCTGAATTTAAAAGGAAAAAAAAAATTAGTTAGTAACGATGAAAACCATCTTCTCTTGTTTTTTAGTTAGTCATTAACAAAATTCATTAACTCCTTTCGTGGTTCAAAAACACTTCGAAATAAAATAACGCGCCTGTGGAGCTTATATTATAAATATGATAATTTAAATTATACACGGAAAAACGAGATCTAAACATTTTTGAGAAAAGAATCATTAAACAATGTGGTACAATTAGTTCCATTCATTAAAGTATGAAGTATAGTATTTCTTACTCATGTTTTTCATATTTTTCGTACATGGTATATGTTTATGTAAACATTATTTCTTAACAATTACAGGCAAAACCAGCGTACCCAGATTTAAACTTTTCGAAATATACGCAAAGATTTAAATATCCTGCTATAATTTTCTTGTATTGCAAAAGTATAGAAAGCTATAAAATTTATTAAAACCATTGACTTTTATTTTGAAAAAGATTCTCTAACGAAATTCTACTTTTTTGTTTAGGATATTTCGTTCTAATAAATTCTTAGCATTAAAATGACTAGCATTAAAATCTACTAAGAAGATATTAATTAGAAACATTAAAGCCCTTAAGTTATCTTACTTAAGTAGTAAAAATCATGATTGTACATAAAATTGAGGATATACAGCAACAGGCGGACTTACAATAAAACCGGTGAAAGCTTGCTACAAATAAAGATCAACATGTTCACGCACCTGGTACGAATCTTATTAAGTCACTTAATTATCATTTGCGTCACAAAGGGACACTAAAAAGCATGCCGTACTTGCGATCAGCGGTGCAGTGCTCTTTTCCAAGTCAAATCACGTTCGTCTGAAACATATGTCGCTTGAGCTCCTTGGATCGTGTCATTCAATTAATACCAGAATAGAGCGGCGTTTCACATCTTGTTACCGTAAGTGTGGCTGGTTTGAACGGATAAGTTTTTTTTATATTACTTTTAATTGGTTTTAGTGGCGGTCGCATTCCCCAGAGGCCAGACGGCGCAAAGGCATGATCACTGACCATAACTCTGTTTATATCCAATTTAAATGTTCACAACCCATCGCCTTCAGTCTGTACAAGGTAATCGTTTTCATAGTAACAAACAGATCATTTTCGGTGCAATAAACGTTCTCATTACAAAAGAAATCGACAAAATAACTCCAGGTTCAATAGACCCTGCGGAACGAACCGAGGTGTTGAGACCCCGAAAATATTGAAAATTACCCACATCAACCGTTTTATACTTCCTGTGATTAAAGTCGATTTTGGGCTTATCTCGCGCCTTGGCACGTCATTATCGATTTCTTGGGGCTCGGAGATTTAACGATCTTACTGTTGATAAATGCCGGTAAATACTCACCTTCCCGAGTTATAAAAAACGAGTGTGATTCCTCTAACGAGAAGCGACGAGCCAGCCGAAAGCGAGCTGCACCACTTCGCCAATTGCCGCCGAATTAAAGTTGATCTTAAAGAGTCATTATGTACAAAAAACGTTGCAAACGCGCATCTTGGATCGATCTTAGCGGCCGCGGCGGTGTACACTGTAAGACTGACTCAAGGCGCACCCAAGTGATCATTAGGGACACCTTTTAGTGCGAAGATATTACTTCGGGTGTAATCACATGAAAATGATCGGTTGAATGCACCTAATTCGGTGCTTAATGAGCTGTAATTCCCAAGAACTGCAACTGAGATCTAGAATTTCGGCACCTTGTTAGCCAGAAGTCGATCCCTGCACCTTCTTACCTTAATTTTTGCGATCTTGGGACGAGCACTGATTTGACTCGCAGTTTATGCAGGACCCTGGGTCACCTTGTTAAAACACTTCGTCGGTTCTGTTTTGGAAACAATATTTTCCTATATAGCTAAAAATTTCTCATCTACGCGAATTTATAAAATTGCCCGTCAATCACTGTGATTTGCGATCGCAATAACAAGATAATTAGGTTGTAATGAGGTCCATGTTCTTGTAATTTTATGAGGGCCGCTGCAGTGAAGTCGGTGCTGTGTCTTACGGAAAACATCGCGGCATCTCGCCTGATCATCGTCAGCAACATAATTTTATTTACGTAATTTCATGAACGTGCTAAATTGCCGGCAATCTTCCTTTCGCTCGCTTTTCAAATTGTAGATCGTCCGCCCGCCCTGGTCTCTTTTTAATTGGAAGATTGCAATTAATGTTCTTATGGTTCTGAGTTCAAGGGACTGGTCAAAATTTTAAGATATAAAACCACCAGTGTAATTGGTGCCATATATCACGTACGTGAGCAGATGGGCCTGATAAAATATATAAATAAATTGCTCACAAGTCTTTAAGAGCATCCAGTTGACCATAATGTAGACTGGTCTCGTTTGCAGTCCTAAAATAAATACGTTGAAGGCTATAGGAATTAAATTAATATTGCAAAAACAAATACCAAAGGAAACATAAATAATATTCTTAAAAGATTTTCTGCAGCCATTTATGACTTATTTACAGCCTAAAAAAGTACTGATCGTTATTGAAAAAATATATAACTTAAAAGGCAGTGTAATTGACCAACCTTTCGACGTCCACAGTATTCGGAAATCATAAAGATTAAAAGATGTTTAAATAATTTTTGTGTGAACTCACTGACATTACAAAAATCATTATGAAGCCACATTTAAATATATAATTATTAAAACCGATTTTAATTTACCGTAGGTTAAAAAAGAACTGTGCGTTATAAAAAACGAATATGTTTTATGTTAAACGGATATGTTTTATGTTATGTTAATCTCTGGTATGTAGAGCTCATACGTCATTTATTCAGCTTTCTTTTAATTATATATAAAAATGTTAATATACACTTTACGCGTATGGCATGGAGTTACACAACAACTAAATTTTGAAATAGTTTAACATAGGTTGAGTTAGATTTAGACGCAAAACGGAGAATTATTGTATTTAACTATAAAACTAAAAAAAAAAATAATAATGAAAAGATTCATTATTTTATATCTTACACAATTAATTTGTTATTTATTTCATTAATTTAGGTTTTAACCCTAGAAAGGTAATCATAATCAAATGGATCAGATCATTGTCGTACTGCTAAGATTTATTAGCTCTATTTGCTTTGTCGGAAGAAATGATAATTAAAAAATAATTAAATTGACATACTAAGCCCTAGTCACTCCCGGTAACCGCCTTATGGGCAGACCAATTACCAAGTCAGCACAGAAAATCCATTAGCGAATACGCAAGCTGCAATGCGTGTGGTCGATATTGCGCGGTTACTTTAATCTTCACGCTTCGCGTCTATCGCCTTGGTAGGAGTAGGTCCCTTCGTCTAAGAATAGTTATTAACTTCTAGAGACATGATCGCGGATGGCATTTTTCAAATGACCCCTGAACTGCGCGAATAGCTGTCACCTTTCCACTCGGCAACGTAGAATGCACGAGCGTGCTGGGTACGCATCCATTGGTAAATGACCGAGGGCTCATTAATTACGCACAGTTCACGCCAGATCGTAATTAAGTTATTAAACCATTTGTCGTTGCTGATCTCTGAACCACGGTGTGGGAGTTGTTCGACTCATTCCTTACGTCGCAATTTTATACAACTAAGCAATTATTCACTTATTATTAAACACGCACGAACTGTGTAAAAAGTTGTCAGTATTTTTTTTTCTAGTAGTATCACGCTTCGTTAACACACATATGATTTGATTAACAAGTGATAAAGTGATTAGAATACGAGTAGAATAAATTATTTAAGTCGAAGAGAAAAACTGGAATAGAAAATTGTGTTCGAAATTTTCCAGATTTACTATGCGTAAAATTTTTTTATTTATTTTTATTTTTATTGGAATTCATTTAATAGTAAAATATGTTAAACTGGAATTGTTATCACTTAAGAAGAGATCAATTTACAACCTAAAAAGAAACCATCAAAAAAATAGCAGTGAATAGAATACAATGCCATTACCATGCCGTAAAGTAAGTAAAGTACATATAAAGAAAGAAAAAAAAAATGATTAGTCAAGAAATTAAAAACATAATAGGACTACATGTCTTTTGTTCAAATTTTTGAATAATCTCCAATGATTCTTGTATTTAGTTTACCAATTTTATTCTAACAATAACCCAATATGCTTTTAATCTCTATTTGGATAAGTACATAACACAGTCCGATTCTTATAAATGCTATAATCGATTCCAAATTCTGCGAGAATAGAACACCTTCTAATAAAGTGGTACATCTTTTCATCCCTCCTAAGAAATTTTAATATTGCAGATTGCAGACCACTTCCGAGTTTTCACAAGCTTATCCAATAAAATAATGAGAAATAAACCTAACACGACAGAATTATAATATTAATTGTTCAAATTTGCGTACAAGTATGAAATATGCCAAATGAAGTGTAAAATGTTTAGGACTTATAATAAGCCACTTATTACTTCTCCATCGCTCTGGCTCGGTCGGCCGTACACAAAGTACATAAATATACACCTGCGCGCTTGTTTCGTTCCCCGAAAAGGTGGTGTAAGTTTAAATCGCATTTCTCCAATCGCGTTAAACCGAAATCATGTAATTAAAATTTCTTGCAAATCGAGGGCTAACTGTATTTTTTATTTCTACCTTAATAAATGTAAATATTAAAATCGAAATCCGTCGACAACGACCAACAAATTCTCTTTCAGGTTTTTGCTATTTGATTTGTGTCCACCTTTACAGAACCAATGAAAGTATCAAATGTTTTTCAAGGCGAAAGAGTTAAAAAAACTGACACTTTACACCACATTCCAAAAGGATAATTGCTCAATTAGTATCTATCCTCCGAATTTTAGTTAACATTATCTAGGGTTCTTAAAAAATGTAGGTAGTTTTTTAAGGCTCTACCTAAAAAGCATACGGATAAATACAACCCTCATAATTTCTTTTGCCCACTCCTATTAGCAAGTTTTCTTTCGAGCAGCCGCGCGACGAATTTCTCAAAGGCATTTGCGGCTGCCGTAAAAAAATGCATCAACAGAAAAAAAGGGATTCGCAAGGACAATTGCCTGTAAAAAAATTGCACGATTCCACTTTGTAAGAAAAGGATTGCATCGCTTAAATGCCAGGGAAACCTCAAACCTTGGTTGCAGTGATTCCAATGAAACTGAAATCACTTTCGACGGTGTAAATTTTCACCGTCGTTGCAATGAAAGGGATATGCCTGCAAGGATCTCTTTCGGGTACGTCTACGAAGACGTCCATTTGCATAAGTCGGAAAGTGGGCTCAGCAAAAACCTAGGTCAGGACTGCTGCAACCTTGGAATAAAGGATTGGGCTAACTGCGAACGTAAACAGACTGGGCAATTACTGGGATTGGGTCGTAAACGCATTTTCGACACAATCGCGTCGGATCAAAGGATTAGAAGAGTTGCCTGACCATAATTACCGACAACAAGTCATAAACCCGTCGCTCGGCGGAGGAAGGTCAGACTGTTTTTTTTGTTATGCTAAAATCCTTTCACTTTGCCCTTTGCTCTAATTTATGAAAGGAAGAGTTTCAACTCCCAAGGATCTTTGGGAATAAGATATTCAAGGAGGGCATTGCTAGCGGGATTTCGGGTTCAGTTTGTTTTTGCCATTGTAACCTTACAACGTGTTTTACAGTTCAAAGCCATTTCGGCCCTTTTCATGTTAAAATGCACCAGGAAGCACGTGCGATTTTGCATTTTCCGGCAAAAGGGTGTTACGGACTGTTGTCTAATTTTGGAATTTAAGTTTCGTCAGAATTCTTACAACAGTTACCACTTCTAAAAAAAATAAAAAAAAACGAAACAAACTTTTTTGCTGACAATTATGTCAAAAGTATGTTCGAAAATGTCAAAGTGTATCATGTAATAAAAAATAAAAGCATTTAAAGGATTATTGAACATTGAAAATATTGATTATTATTTATTATATAATGCGAGGACTGTTCGATAAATTCTTATAGAGGTAAAAACGCACATACGATGATTATATTAAAATATTAATCAAAATTTTTTATTAATTTAAAACATGCTAATATTCTGTTTTTCAGAAATTGGGAAACTATCCTAAACGTAAGCTCCTAATATCCTAATTCCAAATATGTACTTTATTTTGATAACTTACTTAAAAACTAATTTACCTGTCTACATGAAGAAAAATATTGAAGTTGCGATATGATTTATTTACTTGGACCCCATATTTGCAAAAGTCAATTACTCTCCAAAAACTTTGAAATTTGTTTTTAAGCGACCGAATTTACACTTAGTATAGATTCACTGACCATAATAATTTTTGAACACTGAAATATAATACAAAGAACAAAACTTTTTAAAAAGTAAAGTATAAAAGTATATTTATAAAAAATGTAACTAAATAAAATTAATTATTGAAAAACAAGATATGAGTGAATATAAAATATATTTCCTCATTACTGCACGCATAAAACCTTAAGGCATAAAAACTGATCATGATCCTGCAGCTTGTTCCGTGTAAATGTTCGACGTTCGCAGAATGTACATAAATATGAAGAATTAATGAAGCAATTCTGAACAAACGTAAAAACAAAACAACTTAATAAAGGTGAAATGCAAGGAATAGGAAGCAATTCTATAAAGTAAAATGCGAGGTGCGTGTTGAAGCAACCCATGGAAATGGCAGGTACGAGGACTCACAGAATGAGTGAAAGCGCAAAACAACAGAGCCCTTGGCGATTTTGAAGGAAATCAGGTATGTTCGATGGCCAGGTAACCTAAAATTTAAGGCCATTAAAGGAGTGGAGCAGCGCTGCCGGAGCGACGCATGTAACGCAATTTACGCCGTTTTTCCCGGCGTTATACTCAGGATTTGTTTGTTTTTGTAGCGTTCAACGGAGCCATTAAAAATCAATTTCCGACAAAGAAAGGGCCGACCAGTACGGCTCCCAGACCCAAATGTTTTTCCTGCGGATCCCCATCAAGTGCATAACAGTTACCGCAAAAAGCACATTAATTTCGTGCTTTAATTGCGCTCCATAACCTGAATGGATCGAAATTAGAGTAAACGCGGGAAGCATCTTCATCTCAAGTCAGTTAAACGCGATCCTTGAAATCGGTCCTGATTGCCGGAGTGGATGCTCAGGACACCGCCGGTTATCCGACGATTAGCCGGTGTTCGAAAATCAGATCAGCTCCATAAATTCTAGAGCGCGGGGCTCTGTAATTTTCCAGGCTGATAATTTGGGCGCCCTAGCCAAACGCAATTGCATGAATTTATGATTGTGCGCGCATCTTAATCAAACACAAGGAAGCCCCGTCCGGGGCGTTGTTTACACTGTGCGATTCGGCGGAGTTCAGCCCTTCAATAATTCTTTGCAGGGCCAGGCGATTGTAGTCGCACCGCGATCTGTAATTATCGGCGGGCAAGTTTGTTTTTCGCATCGTCCTCGAAATTGGGCTAATCGTTAGGTAAGGAGACCATCAATTTAGCGTGAATCTTCACAGTCCGAAGTGCCAGAGATAGTAATTGTCTTAACCCCTGCATGAATTCCACGGGAAGTTTCTGATGCTTCTAGGGGTCCTTACCGCCCTAATTATGCTGACCAGCAAATCGCCGTAGCTAAAATCGGCTCCCGGTGCACCGACTTAAGTGGCTATCATTATCGACAGGCTTAGCGAGGACCTTAAGTAGTGGGTTTGCGACGAGATCTTTCCGGAGTAATGTGAAACGCCGCTCAACACCGCAGTCCCACTTTTGTCAATTTTGTACAGGTTTGCGCTTCTCGACCACTTGAATCAGCAAAAAGAACGAGGTCCATTAATCTTCAGCTTCCATCCGGTACTTGTTGCTGTATAGTTCTTTCCTTTAGGGATGAACACATGTTATCAAAATATCGAAATCTTTAACTATTTAGCAACAATATATAATTATTGAAATATTCATCTTCAAATCAAAGATATTACTACTTTAATTAAAGCACTGAAATAAAGTTCTGTGCAAAAATAATACCTTTATAATACCAGACATTTTTGAAATATTTTAACAGAAAGGGTCTCTGTTTTAAAGGTTCGGTTTAGAATTTTAGTCATTAAACATTTCTTGTATTATTTGAAATTGTTTTAAATATGGGGAACACATGTTTAGTCACTATGCTATTTCCCTAATACTTAGCCTTGTATAGGTATTAAGACGTTCATAGATATGTTACCCCATTTCGTATTTATTTATTTATCCCCAAGAGTTTGTAACTTACCTTGTGCTTTTATTCTCAAGGAAGAACGCAAATCGGTGATTGATAATGAATTCCACAAGTACTATTGACGCCCGTGAGGAAAAGAAATATAATACATGAATCCAAAATTCTATGGCCACAAAACAAAAATTTCTCTGCATACTCGCGATATGTAGCGGTTCAATTTAGGCAATTAACGCGTCCATATTTTATATTTCCATAATCTGCTATCTACAAAGTAGAAAGTGTCGATGTTGAATCGGAAGTATTTACGTTCAAAGAAAAATATCGACTATACTTTGGTTATAACCAACCATCCCTATCGTCAAGAGTTTCTTCTGTTTACTGACCAAATGGGTCTTAGCGACCTAAAACCAGAAGTCGAAGGTCCAAAATGCTAAAAGGATACTTTGGAAGGATCACGTGATAATCATCACAACAGGCCGTAAAATAACTCAAATTTTGGGACATGCCCCAACACGTGTTTCCAATAATTCAGCTCGCCTTTTTGGCAGGGTAGGTTTACACAACCATAACAACGAGGTAGCACCGCAACATTTTTGGACCATCGGCTCTCGGGTGCCGACCCTCAGCGCACGTCCACGTCAGCTATTTTTTGCCCTCGGTCCTTCGTCAGATCGCGGTGCCATCGTTCGCCACTAATTGAAGAAAAAAAACGAAATTGGAACCTTTCGGGGATTTATGCTCTTTCGGGTGGACATGCTGGTGTTCTGCATTTTATTGGCGCTGACATCAACTGCTCAAAAGATCACTCAGCATCTTGAGACGATGATCTTCTGGTTGGGACCCGGTCGAGCCGACAGGAAATGAGGGCGGTGGTTTCTTGTGTGATTGACGTAGTTTTGCGGATTTCTAAAGAACCGAGAAACATCCTATTGTACTACATCCGCTCCAGACATCTCAGTTTTTTCAGGATGGCTCTGGCTACCAAAAAGGTCAATTTTTGGTCGTTTTTTGAAGATGGTTTTCAGGCATGGGCCCACCTAATGGGGACAATTACGCGGATGTGAGACGTGTGCCCCGTCAATCACAATTGCCTCAAGTGAGTAGTTCGAGTTTGTCAGTTTTTTCACTCTGGCTAGATTTACTTGAGGTGATTATGAGGCCATGAACCAAACATCATTTTCGACACACGCGATATGGGCTCAATTGGACGTTATTAGTAGGGTTGGTAACAACCTCACTGATTTCTGATTAATTATCCTCCAAATGGGTGGTCATATAAATAATTCAAATTATATAATAAGGAAACGATTAAATCTATATTTATAGTCGCTTATTACTTCCAAGTTTTTAAAATTACTTACTTTTTAATCTTGAAATTAAAATCAAGAAATAAATATAACTTACTTTTTATATTAATTTCAACATTTTTTTAACGATTTCCTTAAAACTTTTCTAAGTATTAAGTTAACGTTTTAGCAAAAGGTATCATCTCTCTGTACCTGCTTGGATGCACTTTACCTTTTTTTAATTTAGATGCCGAATACCGTTTTCAATTTAATTAGTGGCTTAGTGACGAAGTCTGATTCTACTCATAACCTTTGATAATTGTCCACTAGCACTTTATTTCCTTCACCAATCGGGGATTTATAGAGCTTCTCTTGTGTGAATCTATTTCAGCCAAAGATTTTTGAATTTAGAAAAACTTTTTAAAGTACAATGCTTATTTTAATCTTATAGAATTAAATATATATTTCCAAGACGAATTAATTTTACCTCACTGTTACCTGGAATGTGTTCAATTACACATGATAACACCTGCCTTAAGGAAAGATACATAAAAGATATCCTTTAAACAACCACTCCGCAGAGAGTCTGGCTATATTTGTTTTTTAACACAAGATAAATTTGTAAAACACGTTTAGGTTTAGTTTAGTTAAGGTAAACCCGCCTTAGGCTTGCAGACGAGTGTTAAGACAGCTTCTCAAAATGGCTACTTAGGAAGGCAACTGGTCGACTAATTGTTGACTTTAAGCCAGCTGCAAACAAATGAGAAAGGATTCGATCAATTCACTTTTCGGATGGATCACAGACAAAATTATTATTTATGTAAGGAAATCACTGCATAGGCCAAAATTTGCCATAGAATAAACGTAATGAATGAAATTTGTTTAAATATTTTTTATTGATTACTCAACATTTTTAGACAATAAACCAAATTTAGGAAAGGAAAATAAAAACATAGGGAATTCCTTGAACATAACTCTTTAATCAAAATATACCACAAGAATAAATAAACATTTGCTTTAGCTTTAATAACTGAAATTAACTGAACAAAGCAAAGCAAACATTTTAATATAGTTTATTAAGAACTATAAATATTTATGTTTGCAACAGACAAGCACATACAATCACGTTACAAAATGAATGGACATTATAGTCGAAATAGAATAAAAAAGTATATACGTAATAACAAATTTTTATGTCATTTGGAACTCCAAAAGTTCAAAATTTAATTTATTTATCCCTATTTTTATAGTTTAGTCCATACAAACTACGCTTTCGCAAATTTACACAGGTAATCCTCACATAACACGGTAGTACAAAACGATCTGAAAATCGCGGGTGCCCTCGTATAACACGATTTTCGTACAACACGGTCACCCTTGTATTTGAAACCAACGCATTTTTTAGCTTTCACAGTTTTGTTTAACACGTTATCCCTTAACACTGGTTTTGTATAACACATTACAAAATTTCGTGTTAAACGAAGACTACCTGCAGATTTCTATTTTTAGCAGTCATTTAAAAGGAAGTTTCCTATATAAACTTTATAAGCCCATCTTGTGGAACCAATTAAAGGGTTATATTTATGAATGTAATAAGAACCATGAAGTGTCTATAACTACAGGTAAGGACACAAGACGAATTTGCATAGGAATAAACGTGATTTTCAAGATAATTAGAAATTCACATAAGAAGGATATCTTAAACATTTGTATTTGATTTACAAGCGGCTACCTAAAAGATGCAGGCAACATTAACTCCAGGGTGTCGATTTTCTTTCATCTCCGCAAGCTGTTGCGATTTGATTGAATGCCTGGAGGTGAGACGTCAACAGGTAACTAATTGCGCTCAGGGTGCCCAAGGTGCATGCCAACGAATTCTGCTGAAAGCTCCACAGTTAATGGGGTGTGTGGAAGTGGCGGCGGCACCTACCAGAGCACTTATTCAAATTAGAAGCCCCGAATGATTCAACATTCGATATAGGTGCTCTAGTTTGCCGCAGAGAAGAAATCTGCGCAGTCGGTGTGCGGGGCGATTGCAACATTGCCTCGACCCACCTTAAATACGCACCTCGGGGGTATAATCATTTATGATCTTAACACCTCAGGATGTAGCACATCTCGGGATAATTTTCAAATTGGGCAACGTTTTGAAAAACTGCAAACACCTGCTGCTCAATCTCATGATGGTAGCCATTAACTAGACGGGCCACTAAGTCTTTTTAGCCCCGAATTATAAAATTGCACCTCCTTGCTGCTGTAGGCGCTAATTGGTCGCGAAGTATCGACCTAACAGGAGAAGATTGAGAAAATCTGCAAAACTCCTTGCTACCTCCGTTCGCTGGTTCGATTGAAAGTTATAAACGCCTTTTGAGCACTCAACGGCTCGTCAATAAAAGGATCGAAAACTCGTTCCACAAAAGATTGTCTTTGACCGAATTCTCAATATTTTCGTAAAAAATGGGCAAAATAGAAGCAAACAGAAGTTTTCCACAAAAATTTAAGTCCCGCCGACCTTTTGTCCCGCGACAAAAGGACCAAGAGAACATTAAAGAATAGCTCGGGCGTTTTGAATCAAATTTGGTGTAACAATGCACCAGGATACGGATCCCGAGCCAGTCAACCGTGCAGAGATGCCTCAGAATCCTTTTATTGTCAGCGCAATGGTGGCGTAGGTGAGATTAAAGGCACAAGTTTTTGAAGACGATAGCATACAGTTTTTGTAATGGCCCTTTGTCGTCTCCATCTAATCCTAAGCAAACATTCAGATTTGTCGCTGAAGCCATTTAAGCGTGAAAACATGACGTGATCAGGAAGAAACAACTCTATACGTGAAGCGGAAGGATATTTAGAGAATTGCACAAGTAAGCACGCACCTTCGTGCGAATTGTGTAACAGTGTAGGAAGCTATGTAGTTATAGAGGTCTTAGAACTTAAGAAAACACGTTAAAAAATAAACAAAGCAAAAGACATGACAAGTAGTTAAGTTGCATTAATAGAAATGTATTTTATTTGTTAAAATCTTTCAATAAAGTTACATATTATCATTATTATTTTTTTAAATTATACACTGTAGTTACTGACCTTTATAATACAGTCTGTTGTTGTGTTGACCCAAAATCGTTTTGATTTTATACATTCTCAAAATCAGCATGCAGATTAAAAAAAAATTGATTTTAGCCAAAAACTATTTCCGTATTAGAAATAATGTACAAAAATATGGAAGTTGTTGAAATGTTTCTTTTTTATCTTAATTCTGTCTTCCTGTAGTTTTGCCTTGAAACAAATGAATTCTTATTAATAAAAGTACTTCAGTCATTAATTATCTTAATAGTTCCTTCATTAATTAAAATCTCCAATACATCGTATACATTATGAGTTTTTTCAGATTATTTCAAGGTGTTGGAAATCAACATTTTCAAGTTTAATAGGTTTTAATAGGCTATGTTTATATCTTAAACCACATTATTTTAAATGGTCGAAGAATAATGTGACTAGATGTACGAGCATGTTCTAAAATTATATCTCACTAACTTGCCTGCTTTCTTGTCGAGTGATTTCTTTTTCATAAACATTGTTGCAATTGCTCGCGCGCATGCGATTTTCGCCAGTTATCGTCGAAGTTTTCCCTTTAACAAATTTACGACATCATATCCGGGCTTTCCGGGGCATTAATAAATTAACCGTGCGTCTCGCACCTTACTAAGTTCTTAAGGAGCCATTCAAAGTAATTTCACAACACAGCTTCGACATTAATGTGTAGCATTAATTAAAAATTTCATAAAACACATCCCACCGTCCACACGCATCCGCATGCATGCCAGGATACCCAAATAAAGTTATTGTGTGAATTCTAGGGTAATTAAAGTCGATGTCCCGTCAAGCGTCCCGGCCGCGAACCCACGAATTAATCATCGAAATGGGCCGTCGATATAAATTGCGCGCTCCGCGGGTTGTGCATGCAATTTTACGCAAGCGAAATCGATTTGCGACTCCAGTTAATAAATCCCTCCCGGAGCTGGGCCCTATTCCGCGGCTCCAGGAGCGTTGAGTATCGATCCCGGGGAGTGTTTGCTCAGATTAATTAACTTTCTGGAATGGATGACCATCAAGATGAGAGCTCAGGTGATCGAGAGCTTGCCGTGACGGTGCATTACTTAATATTCTGATAATGTCGACGGGTGATCGCTAAATAACCTCGCGAGGGGTCGGAAGATAGCCATATCGAATCTTATCAGCCAAAATCATTTATTACGTGACTCGGCCCTATCTGGGTCAGACAGTTAATATCGCGAGATAATCTGCATCATCCATCAATGGAGATTGAAAGTGATGCTGTCGTTTTCTGATCTGGCCTTTTATGGGCTCCGTGTCTTCTCTTCGTTATCATCGCGACGTTAATGATCTTCGTCAAGCAATTACCTCGTCAGAAAGGATTACTGAAAAAAAAGTTCAATTAAACAGATAATATTTGGATTTTTATGCAATTTCTGATTTCCATCTGAAAAGAAAGTTACCTGATCCTAAGACTATAGATTTTATTAAAAAACTGTTCAATAAAATAATTACTACTAGGTGAATTCTAAGAAACTCAAAGAAGTTTAAAAGGGACGCAAAAATAAGTAGACAATGGTCAGGAGATTTTATGAGTCTTAAAAACCCAAAGCAGTGTAAAAAAAGTTTATTGAAAGAGGTTATTTTAAAAAAACACTTTTTGTAGTAATAGTGTAGTTGAGTAAACTAAAATTTGGAAGTTGCAGGCTGGTCTTTTTGTTCTTCGTCTACTATGGTAAAGCGAAAATACATTAGCCAAAATAAAATGTTAGTAAACTTGTAGTAAGTACTCATAAAAAATGCTTCCTTTATTTGAAGGGAAACAATATAATTCAAAAATACAATATTATTCCTTGTGATTTAATTAATTGTGCATTTAAATGCAAAAGCTTTATTTTAATTTTGTTATTTCGGGCTGATTTATTGGAGACAATATTCTTATTTTTGTCATTTTTTTATAATTTTAATTTCTGACCAAATGCTATGTTCCATTTTATTTGTATTATATTCCCTTAACAACATGCTGGTGGCTCTTTCATGACCACGTTGCTAAGAGAGAACTATAAGAGAATCAAATTAATCTTCACATTCACCAAGTTGACCATAGATTACATGAAAGATCTCAGTTTTAACAAATGAATAATCTTCAATCCTAAATTGTTTTTATCTTGGACATCTGACATTAGAAACATTTTGTCACTTTTTTTTCCAACAGTGGCCTTTTCATTCCCAATCTACAGACTTAGAGTTGTCGCTATTCCAGCTCTCAAAACTTCCTTGTACTAGAGTGTGCACACTAATTGGTCTAATTAGAGGCAACATAAGCGAGTGCAATGTTTTGAAAAACGACTGGGACTAAAGACACTAAGAGCTAACGCGAAGCGATTCACACTTGGTCCCACACACATTTGGCACACTGGGGACAGAATCTGGGTTCTTGAGATTTTTTGCGATCCTTCCTCCTTTATTTTGCCCTCAGGCTTGCGGTAGCCTCACATGAGAGAAGACCCAACTCGTCCCGCATTTGTGAAATCCGATACTTTTGGCGGATGAATACGACAAACCCTTCAGACGGAGAAAATTTGCAAAGAAATGCCTCAGAGGGGTCTCATAAAAGAATTCTTCACAATACCCCATAAGGCAGTGTGAACAGATTAACGGGATTTTTAATTGGGCTGAAAAAATATTATATGTTTTATTTATTCATTTTGCGAGGTAGAAAACCTCTGGCTTTCGCCTTTAACGGACGGCGCGCTTTTGCGGTTTGAGTGCGGCGCAAAAGGTCCAACAAGTTTAATTCGGCAAGTGGCTGGAAAATTTCTCGGGCTGGCGCAGTACGGCGACTTTTGATGTATTTCTCAGAACCGCGTTCATCTGAAAGCAGGTAATTGCTCATGAAATTTCAAGCTCCTCAGTGACTCTGGCCACAGTTCCTTATGACATGCGGTTTTTGAGTTTCCGAAATCGAACAGCAGATATGTGTTAATATTTAAATACTTGACTTAGACACGCCAAATCTGAGAAGTTATCACGCATATGATTACAAAACTTGAGTATAGTATTATTATTATTAGGCATAGGAAAATACAAAGTAAACCTTATACAGTAAATTACACTGACGGAACATTCTCTTTCCTCCAGCAGTAGAGACTTGTTTTACATAAGGCTGAGTAATTTCGAAGCATGTCATATATTTTAGTATATGCTGTATGCAATGTAAATTTTCAAAACAATCCTGTTTTTGTTGCAAACAATTTTACACAAAACTGTGCAAAATCTTGTGTTTCTTAAATTTTTTCTACAAAATTTATAGACAGCACTACAAATCATACTTTATTTTTTAAGAACTCCTCTGAATTTTTGGTATTTTATCATTTTGGGACATTTGCCTTTTGATGAACTTAATTTTTGCAGAACTAACTTTAAGATATGCTTAAGATTACATAGTATATGAGAAAATTCCCAAAATAAAATTTGTTAGAGTAGCTTTAAAACCAGGAATTTTATAATTGGGCTTTGAATTAAGCTGACCAAGAGATAGGCGAAAGTGGTCGACTCTGATTCACGTATTGGAAAAGATAATTAATTTCATATTATTTGTTATATATATATATGCTTTTTTTTCTTTAACTTTTTTCTTGTCGTTTTTTATATTTATTTTATGTTTCTTTATTTTCATACTTGTGCGTCTTTTATTTTTTAATATTGTAAATGATGAAGTATCTTTTAATATTTCAATTCAATTTAAAACTCGACTATCATGTGTACTTTTAACAGTAATTATAGTATTATATTCTACACTCTTATCTTTCGTACGAAGACTAAATTTGCCTATTATAGACTATTGATTAAATTGGAAATGAAACAGAAAAATCGAATTGATTTGAATTAACTCTTCAACTTAAAACAATAAAAATAAAGTCCTTAAAAATAATACTTTTTAATACAACACAGAAAAGCAAGATTTTACAGCAATATCTTCATTTGTACTGCTATTGCTTGTTTTGGCTTCAATCCACAGCGAAAAAATTTGATAGAACGAATATGAAAATCAATAATCAGTAAAGACATTTTTTTTAATAAATCTTTTCTCTACTCTTCTTGCCACCTCTTCCTCTAAAAATGGACTTATAAATTACAAAACCCTGTGATATGGTTTTATGATGGTATTATTATATGGTTTTAAGGGTTAGTCTTTATACCTGCATTGTATGAAATTATATTTTAATCGCGTATTATAGCGGAGCTCTTAACTTCGTTATAAAATTGCCTTAAAGCCAGATTTCTTAACCATATTCTTCTCATGTCCGCAGCTAGTTCGCTTAATCCTTGTAGATAATGAAACATGCCTCCAATTTGTTCGCAATTATGTTGGCCTTATGTCCACATTGTCCAGGTGCTTAAGTAAATAAGAAAACAAAATGCGCCCCATTACGTTCCATTACTGTGACAAGCTCGATCATAAAGTATATTCCACCGATTTATTTCCCCGAAAACGAGCAGTCAAAATCACCGAACTCAGGGCGGCTTTACCATAAATTTGGGAGCCTTCGATTCATGGGCCCCTTCAGCAATCGATCGTCCTCGTGACAGGTACGCAGAAGTCGATCGTCTGCTGGTGCTATCCCCAGGAGCCCGTCGTTATAGGCCTTCTGTGCAAAATTTAAAAGATTGTACGCAAAGTGCAACTGTTTGCGCAAACAAGGCAGCTTACGCAGCTCCCGCGGATATTACCTTGTTTTAGCGCAATTTTACATCCGATAATGACACCTGTGGGACGTTTTATTTTATGGTGGGCAGAAGAATGCGATTGCCGTGGATCTGGAGCAGTCATGGAATTTCCACCGTGGCCACTGGTCATTGGACAGTGGTCAACATGTGCTGACACGATTAGAGGTGGACACATAATTCGTTACTCAAATTGCGCGCGACCGACAGTGATGAATGAATCAGACGATTAAGCTCGGCCGGCTGGAAGCTGAGATCTGGAAGCTGGTACTACTTAACGAGTGCGGGGATATCTCGGGGCATACAAATGAGACCTCAATTACCGGAGCCATCAATATCGTTAAAAACACACGAAAAGACGTTAAAAAGCAATAAAAACGCGGCATCGCCCCGCAACCGGATTGTTAAGTGGAAGCACTTGCAGGTCTCACGGCAGTCATGTGTTTCCCATTAAGAGCTCCTGAGCACAGGACAAGGTACTAAAATTTTGCCGAAGATAAAAAAGCTGCTATGAGACATTTCTAATTATTTTAGTTCACTATATGATTTTTTTAAAGTATGACCATAACAAGATATATGGATATCGTTTTAATATATTTGATACCAGCACCACTAATTTTATATACTTTATGTACACATCTTAAGCCGTTCGAATAGTTTTCATTATTTATTTTTTGACGCTCTAAATTACAACAATCATCGACAATACAACGAAACGAAAAGTTGTCAATATTTTTAAAATTCAGTGTAAAAATAGAAAAGGCCATTTTGATTTTTGTCTTTTTGAGAATTTATCTTCGTAAATACTATATAATATTATTATATTAGAGTTAACACTCCTATAACACGTTTAGTTTGTTGCGTGTTGGTCAGTTTTGTGCGTGTCGAGGTCTGGTACGTTCTTTGTTATAGTGGAAAAATCGTTCTGTAGCATATATTTCCAGCTTTTAATAATATTAAGACTTAAGACATCATACATCAAAATTAAAATAAATAGCGATAAGAAAAAGCCTTTTAGATATTTCTGGCATAATTGTTCTTACATATTTACCATTATCCATATAGCGGTTAAAGTAAATATAAGTGTATTCTTACTGAATTTAAGTAAAATTAACAATTCCGTCGTACGACATACAATTACAGCCGCTCCACGATATTTCGCGAAAACACACACACCTGCAGTTCAACATGTTCCACAGTATTGGTCTCGACGATTGCTTGATTGCAGAGCAAACACCTCGGAGGCATGACTGCCAGTGTTCGGTGAAAAATCAATTTTATCGGTCAATTTAGATAAAACGCTGCAGCGCGCTGTTCAGCGGCCGCGAGGATTGCCTCAAAGAACAAAATCCCAATGCAAACTTATTAAATTACCTGGAAAAAGTAAATAAACGTGCGATAGCAGCCAAAGTGTCTTCGCGTTATCGCGACCATTATCACCGCGAGACCGAAACTCCTGAGAGGCTCCAACAGGGAAAAGGTGGAGCCTCGTGCACAAGGCCGCACTGATCCAGTTTGATCGCATCTTAAAGTGTCCACGTTTAAGGTGGAAATTGAGTCTAATTAATCTGTTCGACGTGCTTCACGATAATGAACGGCTGCGACGCTACTTTACAATGGCGCGGACGAGGCAGGCGTCGAACCGAGTTTAAGTACGACTCTGTTTGGGTGCAATTTATTAACAAGATAAAGTGCCTCCAATGTTCCGACACTGTAATTTTCTACTTGCTCAAATTTTGAGGAACGAAAGTGTTAGCCTCATTACTCCAGGCACTGAACTTACTTTTCTGCTTGAAATTCGTACCGCGAGAAAGAAAATATTTTGAGTGGCAAAATCTTCAAAAGTCAACTTGCCTAGGGGGACAATTCACTTTTAATATCAGATGAAATAGTATACCTATAAGTTTTCGTTACACAAATTAAACACGAAATTGGCTTGAAAATTGCACCAAGTCCGTTTAGTTACTTAACTTGGATTTGAGTTTGTATGCCAATTCACGTATATCACTTTAGTTAACTTTAAGAAATTCGTCGTATACTACAAGTAGTAATATATGTCCGGTTTCATTAGGGCTTTTCACCTTATTAAAGAGGTGTGTGGGAAGGACATCATTAGGAAGTAAGTAAATTAGAAAGAAAGCAAATGAAGGGAATCGAAAAAATTAGAATAAATAATTAAATAAATTAAAATAGAGGAAAGC
Organism: Proctacanthus coquilletti; assembly: GCA_001932985.1. Lineage (NCBI taxonomy): Eukaryota > Metazoa > Arthropoda > Insecta > Diptera > Asilidae > Proctacanthus > Proctacanthus coquilletti. The sequence continues at coordinate 58,061 of MNCL01000239.1, forward strand.
AGAAAAATTTGTTGTTCGTGTATTCACAGGTCTTATATACATTTAATTTTCTTCTTCGCCGCGAGTAAATTCGCGATTAAGAACTAGAAGTTCCATAACTTTTCTCAGAGTTCCCATTGCTGTCCCTAACACTATCAACCCCAGCGTCATAAAATATATCAAAATTCACCAGTGCGGTTAAGCGTACCTCTTAAGCTGGTTGATCAACAACAGAAGCAAATTTAATTGAGTGTGAATTCGTTTAAAAATGATTCGCGAGCGCAAAAACCAGTTGCGCACAGAGATGAATATGTCACCGCGGGGATGAGATGCGGTTCAAGGAACATTGCGACATGTCGTTAATTACCACCTGCTGGGATGCTGCCAACTGATTTATCTCGGTCCGTGTCGGACACACACCGGACGCAGTGGACGACTGGACATTGCACAGAAACGGACTACTGTTTTGACCGTTTAGAAAAAAAACACCGGACCTGTCCTGTCTTGTCCTGTCTGGTCTGTCGACCGTTGGTCAGTGCTGGTCCTCCGCAGTCTTTATTCGAACGTCTCGTAAGTCATAATTGTGGGCATCATGTTAATCCCTTAACGAGTTGACAATAAATTTCCCCCAGTGGCTTATCAGTGACAAAAAGCGGGAAGGACCCAGCCGCACGCTGGCAAATTTGTTGCAAATCGACTCGTTCTCGTGAAATCACTTTAACTTACCTGAACGGTTGGTAAGCAATGGGATTCATTGGGACGGTTTCCCCTGATACATCCAGGTAAGAGGATTACTCGGGGAATTGATCGCGTGTTCGCTATTCGGTAGACACCATGCGACTCCGCAACTGGCCACTGGTCACCGAACGGTTGTCATCCGGTTTAATGGCTATTCGAAGCGCGGGCTTCCGCGGGTAATTAACCATAATTGCGAGATTTGTGGTCGACGCTTAAATAGCGGCAACACGCTAATCGCGAGTTATGAATCTTAATATATCGCCTCATTACCGTGAATATACTGGCGTCTTCTTCAGAAGGTGAACATCTCAAATTAATTATAATTCTGCGCTGCGGCACCATCCCGCCTCATTTGGCACTCTCTCGCATATAAGCAGAATATTCAGATAAATTTTAACCAAAATGCAAACGTCTTCCTCTGCGGGGATTGACCGGTCGAAGAAACATGTTACGATACGGGACGTCTTATGTTACCTGCGCGCGCAGCCATATTAAACGCATTATGGCTTCGAATTAAGCCGCGGATCGATTGAATACGATTGGCAGCAATATACGCAGCAATTAAGCCGTCTATAACTTGTAAGATTTAGCCCAAGATGCTGCGGTTGCTGGCTGTAATTATAAATAATTAATCACATTTTAACAAGAGCCAGAGGGCCATCTTATTTACCCCGGCAGCCTGTGAATTGATCCCGACAAATGTCGTAGGTGTAGCGTCGGTTAAGCCAAAAGACTGCCGCTTCTGAAGATGCCGCCCTAAGCGCTCGATCTAATGACAATTCAATATCAATTGACCAGGTTCCGTTGGATTGTCGCGACCGGAGTCCATCACTGATTTCAAAGGAGCCTCCAAGCCATCGCGGGTAATTTTACGTTGCCTAATGGCCGCGTCATTACTTCGCGGTAGTAGCGGTCAACTTTGATTAGCCGGTCAGAAACTCTGATTGGACGCTATAGAAAACGTTTTGGTCGGTATAAATTATACGGCGATCATTTTACGATCGATACCTGCGCACAAGGAGCGATTTGCATTTCAAAGGTGAAACGATCGCGTCGGTTTAATTCGAGGAATTCAGAGAGACGAGATCAAGATGCCCGAGTGTCTATCTGTCCAATCCACTCGACGTCGCCGTAAAATTTGTATGAAGGTACTCAGGGCTCTCAAGGCCGTGACGTGCGAGCGCAAAAGATCAATCAAAATAGGAAGTGCATCATCGGTGGATAAAAGTTACTGACCCATTTTGGTTGTGATTGACAAACTCGCAAATGTCAATTTCGCCAAAGGTCTCCGAGGTCATAACTTTTCATGCTTTTTGTAAATTGTTTATCACACGGAACTTGTTATTGTTCAAACGATTTATTTTATTTATGGAGGTGTTTGTGCAAATTTTTGAGCAATTGCTTACGTCTGTAGGTAAACAAGTTTTTCATGACTTGATTCGCAGTTCATTTCAAATAAGAAACAAATTTTTGCACACATAAAATTCAAATAGCTTTTTGAACGTCTGTTGAAAATTTACATGGCTATCTTTTTAATATGTATAAGTATTGGAAGAAAAAAGAAAACCATGTTTCGTGGACCATACAAAAACTGTTGACGTAGCATACAAGGCAGAGTTGCACAAGTAAACAAACACGTACTAATCAAGCGATTAATAAATCTGTTCTCATTTAACCAGCGTAAAAGTTTAATGCGAATACAATTTCGTAAAAATATTTAAGTCGCCAAGCCGAATCAATATTCAATTTAGAAAGTTTGCTTTATAAAACCATATTTCGGTGCAGAATGTTACGCACTACTATATTTATTATTTTTTTATTAGAAATATTTACCTTGCAAAAATGATTTTTATAGAGGGTGACTCTATTAATTATGTCGCTATTTCGAGGTATAAATCCTAATATAAATTTCATCAAATATACTATGAAAAAAAGGATCAATTCTTATAGTTCCTAAGTATATTGATGTACATTTTAATAGAATTTTAATAACATGTTTTCCACTTCAATAAAGTTATAAAAGGAGTGTAAAATAGTAAATATATAGAATTTTGAATAAAGTATTTTGTAACTCTACTCTTTGGGAGTAGTGGCAATAGAAGCAATAGTAATACTAACAATAATCAACCGACAAAGCTAGAGGTATGTCATTTTCATAGATATACAATTGCAACCGGTGCTAAGCGCTATATTATTGATACTTATAAATCAGGTGTGTCCAAAATCAATCAACAAACGTCTCATTTTAAAAAAGTAAAGAAAACAGCTAGGAAATTATATTTATATATTATACGAGAAATAAAATGTTGCGTCCTAATTCTCCACATGCGGCTGCTGTGAATTTTTAATTAAAAATTAAAAAGAAATTATGAAAATTTATTCTCACATTATCATAATTAAATTTTTGAAATGAATCGTGAGGTGGGTGGCAAAACCAGTTTACTAATTTCGATAATGTATTAATCAAACAGAAAGGCTGTGATCTCATTTACTAATCAATGCGCTTATTCAAACAAATTCCGAAGATCATTCACATTTTCTGTCTCTACAATATTAAATTAATAGAAAAAAGTATAACCACGTGATTATGGTGAGCCCTCAGCTCACTTCGTCATTTCAAGAGTCATGATTTTCGTGGGGTCAAACATGACCCCGATATTGTAAGTGTTATTTATGTTATAAATCCACGGAGTAAGTATATTCTAATGCTTTATATAAATAAAGACACGTACTGTTTTTCACTATTGACGTGTATTTTCACAGTTCTTAAAGTTTTTTAATGCAAAATCAGTTTAAATTATCACAATTCCACACAGTCTTCTTTTATGTCACCTGGGGTCTATTTTAATTCCACAAAATGAGTTAAGGGTTAAATAATGTCAACGTCTGTAAACTGAATTAAAAGGTGAGGAAATTATGTAAACATTTTTCAATTGGAATACTCGTCTTTCGTTAATTCACGATATTTTGTTCATGCCATTTGTTGAGTAAAAATAATGAAAAATTTGTATTGATTCTTCGCCAAATTTCATAAATGATTTATTTATTTTAAAATTGTATGATAATAAATTATATTTAATTGATGTGCTCTTGAAAAATATAAAAATGAAAGATCTTTAAACTTTTAATATATGCTATCTAATGATTTTCAGTTTTGTCTCTAAACTAAAATATAATGTAGTTTATTTTTGTACACTTTTCAATTGCCGAATTTTAACCTGCACCAAAAAAATACAATCTGCATAATTTAAACCATTTTATTCTATACGAAGGTGAAAAATAATAGAAGAATTTAATGTAATATAATTACTAAATACGTGAAGTGAAAATAGATAAATTTGTTGTTGTTTGCAATCGAAACATTTTAGCATGAATCAGTTAGACTTTTAACCCTTTGGGTGCCAGAGATTTTTTCCATACATATGCGGTAAATTCAGCGGTTTTATGCATTTTTGCAGTGGTTTTTCCACTTTATTGTAACTAATTTCAGACGAGCGCGATGGCATTCCTCGGCAATCAAGGGGTTAATATTCTCTCAAAAAACACATTCTAAGTTAACGCCCTGTATTATATCTTATTTTCTAATTCAAAATGTTTATAAGAAATTAAACTAATTTTTAACGAACTTCACAACATCTCTCTCCTAATTTCTACGTTTTTTATGTTTAAATATAATTTTTTATTAGATCTACGGATTCTGATATTTTTTATTTTTTGTTTTCAGGAAGATATTTCACAGGATTCCTTTAATAATTCTTATCAAATCTGTTGCTTAAATCTATTAAGTCTTTTTATATTCTCATAATTTTCTCGGAAACTATGAACGATCTAGATGAAACCTTATCTACATGCGCCTCAGTTATGTACCTATGTCTTCAGTGGATTTGTTCCGAAATTGCTTATTAACTTTGCGGTTTTTTACGAGATTATAAATATGTGCTATAATTTCTGAAACTGTAAGATTTTAAAGTATATATTTCGGTATATATCGAAATATTCAAGTCGACACGAAAATTGGGCAAACACTATCTTTTATCTAAGTATGAAGTCAAATATAGGTTTTCAAAATATATTAAAATTGTTTACACTCTAAAGCCTTAACTAAAAGATGGTTTGGTTTTTCTCGCTAGAGACTTATATTTTGACCCCAAAATTAACCTAGCACATAAATAATTATAATTTAATAATTTGTAATTAATTAGAATAGAAATAAGATTATATTCTTAATAATATCACAGTTTTATACTTCTAGAAGAGTATTCTTAGATTGACTGTGGCGATAGACGCAAAGATTTAATTTTCAACTTATTTTATAGTATATTTAATTTTATTATGCATATTCGCCCACAGACATTTTAATAACTCCTTCGAAAAAGCGTGCAATTTTAACTATAAAATACAAGACTCCAAATTATGTTAATATTGGGCAAATAATTAGCTTGGAAAGGGGCCATTTGCATTTATCGGTTTTTAGAAGTAGGTATGAACGATTAGCTTCCTGTCTGTATTTAGAAAGCGTCGAATCCTACGAATTGGCCGATAGTGACCTAACACCAGTCGCCGTCGGCCCCATTTGAAGTCGTGCCAAGATTTGCGAAACAAATCCCTAATTGCCAGCCCTCCTTTGTCTCAGTCCGAAACAAATTTTTGTGTATTCGTACGCTAGGGCAGGGCCATCAGCCGCATCCAAGGGCCGAACACGAAGCCGACAAGGGTCATTAATTACACTGGCGACTCGGCTCGCAAAAATCGAAATTCAGTAATTCTAGGAGAAAAGAATTGGCCACCTCTTGGCAAAAGGAAGAAAAGGTCGAAACAAGAAGACAACAGCGAGCAGCCGACTAAAAAGGAAGCCGCAACACGATCTATGTTATCGGATCCTGTAGGCGTTGGAAATATCCGAGATTTGTTCGGAGCATATGTCGTACGTCGGATGTCCTCGACGGTTTTTTGTAGGCCCTCAAATAGACCGCAAAGTGGATTACCGATCTTCGAGCTGATTGCGTCCGACGGGACTCAGCACCTGCAAGGCCTTCTAACTCGCAAACGCGACGATCGTAAAGTTCTGCTAATTAGATATGTCCACTGCGGGTCTGGGATCCGGGTGAAGCGCGGGAACTGCGATCTTCGTCGCATGATATTGGGCATAATATCGTAAAACGTCCCGAAGCTATTGGTGATAAAAGTAAAATAAGGCAATTAAAGCGCTTTTTCGCGCTGCGATCGCTAAGATTACCGCGGTATGGGAATCCGAAGAAGTCGGATTTAATATCTGCGGTCTCAGCACAGCACGAGGTTTGGACAGTGGGTCTCAATCGGCGTTGTCCACAAACTGCCGCTTCATTAAGACAGTCATTAGCCATATGTTAGGCCTGGACGTGATTTGTTTCTTCCCTTTTCCGATCAGCTAAAATTAGATCACTGAGGATCTAACTTGACCCAATCTGCAAACCTGCAATTGATCGGGCTAATGGATTTTTGCCGGGCGTAGGCCTGAATTTGCAAGCGGAAATAGCCGGTAACCACTCATTGTAAAAGCACCTTCCGGTTGACCATTAATATTATCCGCATCGCGCTAACCGTGATTAGAGGCTGTGGTCCAATTTGAGGCTAATTTTGAATTTACCCACCGGAATGATGCTAAGCATCGACAGGAAATCTCGCAGTGCCAACATCATTTGTCATGCGGTCCACTCGCTGCAGCATCTCTGGTAGACGATGCACAGGTTGCTGCTGGCACCGTGAAATGCTCTGGCTGGGGGTTTGGGAACCCCAGCTGCGAGACAAATGAGTTAACCCAACAGTGCGATAGTGCCAAGGAATTTATTCAGTTACTCGAGCAGGAGCCTCTGCGTCACCTCAAGTAGTTTTTCTTACGTCGAACGCATAAAGGAAAGGTCAGCGAGGGTAGCCACAAAACGTCGTCCGGCAGTCATCGGCTACGCTCAGCGCACCCTCGGGTTCCTTACTGGATTTATGACCCCCGAGGATTCTGGTGGCCAAACATTTTTGCGATTTGCGCCCTCGTCCGGTGATATCGCCGAACAAGACCTTGGCGATCACCAGGCGTTTTCGGGATATTGTCATCCGGCCTTAGCTAATTATGGATCCTTCTATTTTTCGGGTTTACCTCAGTTCGAGGAATTCACCCAAAAAACACCGACTTTGGCTCGGTCGCCCTTTAACGCTTTAAAATGCGTCGATAATTCCAAAATCGTTTTATGGCCGTCCCTTCTCTTTTCTGTTGACGTCTTTCTTTATTTGTGGGTAAATTTCTTGTTTTGACATCATTCGCGGTAATTTTTTTACTGCGTGAATTATGAGTAGTTTTATTTTATGCGAATGCCCTGGCTCGATATCTTAGCTGGTTATTTCAGTTGCTGAACGGAGAGTTTTTATAAAGTCAAATTCAGGCCCTGTGATTTTAATTAAAAACATTTTGAATTGGACATTTATTTGTAATTTATTTTTTATTGATTACTCTATCGTAGATCCTACTCTTTTTGCATTTTTATTTACTTTACCTATCTGTTCTAAGACAGAATGACACATAGGATATAAGTGAAGGCTAAAAACCAAGATGAATAAAATTGAACATAAAACGAACATAAAATTATTTTTCATCTTTATATATTAAATATTATTAACGTTTTAACCCTACCCTGGAGATCTGGCACAGTCCATTATAAAACTGCATTTTATCAACATAAGCTTTATTTAGAAACGAAAACTGAGATCGTAATTACAGAGCTGGTGTTACAATTAAACAATAAACACTACGCCAATGCATAGAGACACAAAACAAGTTATAGTCAAATTTATAACTTTTTCGAGATTTGTACCCCGTGGGAAGCCTCATTTCAGGAATTAAATTACATTACCCAAAAATATTTACATTTATTGTCCCTTATCTTTAAAAAGACGTAATTGGAGACCTCAATTCTACAACGCTGTTAATTTCTTTCTTTGTTTGACGTTACTGTGGAAAATTTAGAAACCATATTTTTGTAGGAACTTGAAAATTTAATTCTTTTTCCATTTTTTTTTTCAATTTCTGTGTGTTCTGAGCGGTATCTCACATTGCAAAATTCAAAATTCTGAAATTTCCACAATTGAAAAATAATAATGGTCGTAGGAAATTTGAACCCGACTCTAAATAATTTTAATGACCTGGTTTGATTCTTGTCTTTTACCAGACTGTTTTAAAATTCTTTTTGAAAAGACAAAGCACGAATTCCAAAAACCTATGAAATAATTTTTGGTAGTCATTTTGTTACCAAAAAACGGAGATATTAGACCAATTAAGAAAACTGTAAAACTAGATTTCCTAAAAGCATTTGAGTTTAACGTGATAGCAGCATGATAATAGGGTTAATTTTGACAATTTTTTACATATAAAAATGTTCTATATTAGTAATTTTTTTGAATATCTATATCTTCTTTGTTATGTACCTTTTGTCTATCTATGATATATCCTTATCTTTTATAAAATTTTAACAAAAAAAGACTGAACTTCCTCGTTAGGCCTTCGCTTCGCAAAATATTAATTGGTCGAAAAATAGCTTTTTGGCTATCATTTGAGATTTAAGCAAATACAAACTAATGAGGCGTTTGGGAAAATAATTTTGCATAGTCGTTTGTATCACAGTCGAATGAAAATAAAATGATAAATTTGTAAAATTAATTTCTAGAAAACTATGACACAAGATTTTCGTTATAGATTTCCTGTAAACTTTAAATAATGCTGATTTTTGTAAAATTTCTAGGTCCAGTAGTTTCACGTCTTTTTAAATATGCTACTTAAAATTATAGTAAGTCGAGGTCTCCCTTCTCTAATCTTTTACCTAAATAAGTTTAGTAATCCAGGGTTGAATGTAATCGTGGGAAATAAAATTAGTTTTGAAGAATGAATTGTTTTGCCTGCGCTTTAAAAATCATATAATATTAGAGATCTACTTTAAGCTTCTTTAAAACCAGCTTTTTTATTTCTCAATTTAATTTTGAAATAAAATGAAAACGTAAATTGATCAAAGGATACAAAATAGTAAATTTTGATATTAATCAATTTAATTGCATACATGAGTTCCAAATGTGCTACGTTTTTACTGAACGGATTAGCATAAGTAAAACGGACTAATATAAATTCTAAACCAAAAGATAACTTTTCAACAATTTAATTTGTACTCAATAAACCTCATCCGTATTTCTTACTGACTGAGCATTTTTTAGCACATGAGGAGTGTAAAATCGGCATTGTCATTGCCTTTTATCTGGGTCAGTTTCCATCTTATTAAAAGTATATTATCCCTTTTAATCCGCTTTAGTAATGCACTTGATGTCCAGTGCATTGCACCAAAAATGCCAGGAGGCAAGTCAGTTCAGAAATCCAGCAAAAGCAGCAAAATGTAGCGTTCGCCTCACTTTCCAAGTAATTGAGAATTCCCTTGAGCCCACCCACGGGGGTGAATTAATCTTCATCAATTGCGTCCAGTTAATTCCGAGCTTGTGATTAACTTAAACGAAAAAAGAAAACAGAGCAAAAGGGACGGCAGTCGCAAGTAGCCCTGCATGCAAACTCCTTGACCAACAAAAATAAAACTACGACAAGTGGGAACGTGTTTATTGCGGATAAATTAATTTTTCATTTATTAGACTTTAATAAGAACATTATCTGCACCACTACGCACAGATCTATGCGTTGGATAGCCCGCGGAATTAATAACCTCGCGTCCTCCTTGCGAAGTTCTTATTTCAAAGAATGCAAGAAGGATTCCTTCCATTAATGGCGAGAATGAGAATCTCCCATCAAAATAAAAGGCAGGTGCAAAGAAGCAAGTCAAGACATAGTCGGATAGTCCGAAGAGCACGTCCATTATGCTTCCAGGCCCTTCGCAAACATCTTCGTAGACGTAAACGGGCTGCCGATACGGCTGCTGGTGCCAATTTCTTGGAGACGGCGAAGGTGATTGTGCAACGCTTGAAGACGAAGTCGCACTTAGTCTAATCATGCCGGGCAAGCTCTGATGAGCACCGTATCAAGTGCTAAAACGCTTAATGACTACAAAAAAACTAAGAAGGAAATTTATTCAAGTGGGCGTGCGACTAAATTTCTTTCGTTTAACAAAACAAAACCAGTCTCACCTGAGCTTCTCACAAATTCGAAGTCGAGACCAAGGTCCATAATTTCTTCGAGCCCATCATCTTCACAGGTTATCGATGCCGCCAGTCGAACCTTTCATTAAGATCTTGAAGTTATGATTTGCGCAGGGTCCGGCCGTTCGGCTGGCCACTGGCCGGTCCTGTGCGGTACGGCCGCTCCTTGGGATCACCGGCGCAAGTTTTGGCACGTCCAGCGTGGAATTAGGCAGCCTCGCGCGCAATTTGTTGAGGGAATTTAATGGCACCTCCTAACTAGACTGGCGAGCAAGAAGAATGCGCCCGATCTCAAAATATGACTTCCAAAGTGAACTCAGCAAAAAGACCTCCGAGAGGTGGTGCCGGCTTGTCGAAATACTTTTTCGGGTGGCAGAGTAATTGCCGCTGCGTCCGCGAGACTATCGGGCCGCGGTGGCGGACGCCGCTTAATGGCTTTTGTAATTTACGCCAACTCTGGCCCGGTTTTTGCTATTGTTTCGAGTAATTAGCAAACCGCGTTCGAAGGAGTTTCCCACGCTTGCCAAGACATCGTCTTGTTTCTTATTGTTCGCTGGAGGATAATCTGTAAGCTTCAATGGCCTACGAGGGCAACAATTCTCTCTAAAACCTCTTTTTAACACGTTCACGCAGATATGACCCACCGGTGGGTCAAATGCTTATTTGCTTGTTGATGAGGCCCACAGGTGAGTCAGAAAAAGATAGACTGAAATTAATTAATCTCATATACCATGCAAATGCCTATTTGGCGAGAACGTCTTAAAAATACGGTTTTAGAAGTTCAACTTAAGCCTATCAAAAACTATTTTCAAAGATTTTTTCTTAAAGTTTGGAAGCCGCTTTACATTTTTGATTTAGTTTAGAGCGTGACGTCTATGCAAGCGTTTAACCAAAATATAAAAATATTCCTGCCTTCACCATTCACGTGTCTCTATAAAACCTTCTACCAAAAATGAGCCGCTTTTCCTAAAAGTGGCCTAAGGCCATTCTTTTAAAAATTTCTGTTTCAAACATTTGTAGCTTCTATATACAAAGAAGTACAAGTAATAAGAAATGATTTTTTTTAAATGGACAAAGTATTTTCAAAATAAACGGCTTAAATACAAGAGAAGTCTAATTATTTTGAATCCGAAGTAAAAAGTACTTTGAAACTACTCTTTTATAAAATCAGGTTTTTCTTCTACTTGTTGTTCAGTATAGGGTAACAAAATCATAGGGTGAAGCGTAGTAGGTAGTGTTATTTTGCATTAGTAGTATTTTTGTGATCGAAGTGTAGTTTAGAATTGTTGTTGAGGGTGATAGTGCATTATTTCAACTTTTGATTTATTCGTTATGAATAGTCTTCATCGTCAAACAAAAGTTGAACCAACTCTTTATGATTTCTTTTTACAAATTAATTAAATAAAATTGCATTTCAAACACAAATTGGTGGTGTCACAGTCACGTGAATCACGTGGTTAAATTTTATGAATTATACTCTGTAGTGATACCAGTTCTCTTGTCTAGTATGTTTTTTGTAATAATTAATTCCCGACTAAACACAAAAAATATGTTCTTTACCAGCTTTAATCCCAAATAAAAGAAATTAATTTTATACCTCGAAGTGTTTTTGCACTATCGATCTCACGAGTGCACAAATATCTTCGAAAAAGGCGTATGATTTTCGGAATATTTGAGAGCTGTTTATTGAAAAGTGGTAGATTGTGTCCTCCACAATATCTTACTAATTATTTGACGATCTTTCATTGGTTTTACCGGCTCAACAATTTGTTGGACCTCTTAGATCTTCATTGTCTATTTGTTTAATGGTGCTTGTTAGTTCCCAAAGGGTCATTCTGGATCTAAATTATGAAAAGAAAAATTTTCGATTTTGAAAACTGTCAAAAATAACCTATTAAAATTAGACGATTTAATTGAGAATGGTTTTTTTAAAGAGGTTTCTAAGACACCGAAAGAGTTCTTTCCAAGATAAATATTTTTGCGTATATGATTAATTATTTCAAAACAAAGAGATAATTTGGTCTTCAAACTTTTGTGACAGAGACCAAATCTTCTAGTGCTTGAATGAGTATCACTCTCTCGTGAAAAAGGCGCTGTATGACTGTCCTTAATTTACATAAAAGACACACATGTTACTATTACATTGACTGGACAATTTTCTACAGCAATAGTTCACGTTTACATGTTCGAAAGGGAATAGGTTTAGCTTAGATTCCTCTTAGTTCGAAAAATAGTTTTTATAACTCGTTGGAAAATCTCTTCCATAAAATAAAAAGCACCATAGGGACATAATCGTTGGCATGTAAACTTGACTAGACCCTGATTTGATTTGAATGGTTATGAAAGTTGATGTGCTTCATGCACCTATGACAAAATACAAGAACACTATAAATATACCAGAGTAATAGTGTGTCAGAGCGAGTCTGACCCCGGTTGAAATTGAGTTAGACCCTGGTTGGATATTGGGACATGATTTTTTGGGTATTCCTAATTAGGCTGAAATTTAACAGCCCTATTTCAACTTTTCGTGTAATTTGCCTTAGTTAAATCTAAATTTACTTCACTAAATTGCGGCATTCTTGACAGGTTTCTTCTTTAGCAAACAAATAACAAAATAAGTGAAGTAATAAGAATCAAACCAATTTGACTTCACTTATTTGTTTGATTTTATTAGGGCTACTTAAGATAACTTGGAAGGGGAGCAGCAACCGTGCTCCAGAAGACCCAGTATTTCTAATTCATTCCCGACTAGGTTATCTTAACAAGGTCTTATCACACCTAAGCCAAGTGGTGCAGGACCTTAGCTTAGTTCTAAGAAATTCCTATTCCGCGATAGATTAGAAATGTGCCCTTTGCAAATTTTGCTGTGTAAGTGGAAAATATCTTTAGCCCTTACAAAACCACAAAGTGTGTACTCCCAAAGTTCCGTCCTCTAAGGACAGAGTCCAAAAACCTACTGCAAGGCACATTTACTAAGCGAACTGGGCACGAGAACGTTCACGAAAGAATCCCAGCCACAGTCAGCGATCTGGTTTTCAGTGTGAGTACTCCAGTCTACGCCACAAACAAATTCAGAATGATTTGTGAGCACCTCCACGGGTTCCTCTTCTTTTTCAAAATCCCAAATTCTGAAAACGAAAAAAACCAAATTTGAATAAATGCTCCCTTCGAGACCCTTTCACATATTCTCACCTCGTGGTGAAATCGTAATTAGCCGATGCAATAATATTCGAAGAATGGGGTGAGAATCTAATTCGCCGCACCGCATACTCGCACCCGTCCAGTTCAAAGACAGCCTCCGATAATTTCCGAATGTCCCAACCGCGAATCAAACCGTCTGATGCTCCGGTTGCGAGTAGGTTGCTGTCTAGCCTAGACCAGTCGCAGGTGAGCACTTCACCTGAGTGCGCCTGGATGGCCGCAACGGGACTACCTGAAATGTCTAAGGAATTCCATAAATTTAGGCTGCCGTCGATACTTACACTACAAAAGACGTTGGGTACGTGCTCCGAGAAAGCCGCCCTATAGATGAGGTCCGTGTGCCCGAAAAAGGTGGACACGGACGTGGTCCTGGTGGGATCCCATAGCTTCACCGATCCGTCCCAACTCGCACTCAGGATTTGGTCAGATGCACTCGCCTTGGTCCAATCGACGCTGTAGACTTCGTTCGAGTGCTCCTGCAGCACCACTATTGGCATTGCGGGCTTCCCGCCGAGGTAGAGGTTCCAGAGCTGGACGCTTCCGTCACCTGAAGACGTCGCTACAATGTAAGGATAGTTCTTGGACCACACCTGAAGCAGACAAAAAAAAATATCGAAAATTTTGGAATTTTAACATGGAAATTTGATACCGTTTTAAAACTTTCGTAATAGTTCCCTAAAAAATATAATTTTTCAAAAAGCAGAACTTCGTATTTTTTGAAGCTAAAAAGAAGCACTCCTTTTCATTATTTCCTTTCTTATTAAGGTTTTTCGTTTTTGCTTTTCAATGTTTTAATAGAAGGGCGTCTATCCTTACCTAAAGGGTAAATCGAAAGTAGATACTTCAAGCTTGCAGCATTCTGGTAAGTTACAATAAGACCTTGATAACGCACGTGGAGAAAGTTACAAAAAGCAGAACATTAAATAAAAAGCGTAAAATCGTATCGGAGCAAATATTACAGAGAACATTCTAAAAACGGATTGATATGAACCCATTCCGGTCCTAATTTGAGATTCACGCATAAATGAAGAAAGATTATGATTTACAACGCAACTTTTTAAGATCTCTTGAAGTATACCCTACCTGCTACTTATCGACAACTTGAAAAATCTTGAAATATTTTTGTACATACCCCTACGACGAAAGAATTGTTACAAATCTTCATTTCCGTGGAGTATTTTATCAAGGCGTTTGTTGATAGTTCATGACATGAAATCGATTGATATTTAGCAAGTAATTTATTTAATATAATTAAAGCAAGTGTAAATTGAGGAACATTAATTAATTGATAAAATTTGCCTTTATATTTACCCGCAAATCATCTTCATTTCTACAAGGGGTGAGGGGATTATCCTAAAGTACACGTATCTGCACATTGGAAATTCCCTACTCCTACTTTATAGATATCAAAAAATAATTACCACATCGAAGATGCCATCTTGCCACTGGAATTGACTGATTTCTTGAATCATTTGATCGGTTCCTATACGCAAATCGTATAAAGTTCCACCTCCGGCGAGTCCATAAAGCTGACTTGAAGCCACCACAAGCCGATCTGCTTCGAAGGGTGAAAATTTTACACTATACCCGTGGCGACCCGGCATAAGAAATGTTGACATTTTTGCTAAAATGAAAAGTTCATTCGCATTTTAATTAATTTAAAAGCACTTAACAAAAATCTTGAAAATTTACATGACTCAATGCATGATTTGTTTTCCGCTGCTTTCATTTGATACGTGGGTCATTCCATAAAATATTTAAATATGCTCATATACCCGATTTTTGAAAGTGTTAATCCTTTGTATACCCTAAAATCCTCCCTGTCCCAGTATACCAAGTTTCATAAAAATCCGTGATGGCCGCGTCGAAAAGCTACTCAAATGTTGCTTATATTTTATGGAATGACCCGTGTATAAAGTAGTGTATCTAAATATATGCAGGTGAGAATGGGTCATTTTGATTTTAGTTAGTAGTTTTAATTTTAGAGGGGAAAACACTATTTTTAGATGATTTCAGGGAGCACAGCCAAGTAAGAACATCCTAAACGAAAGAGTCTTGATCTTAATGAACAAAATATCAAAATTTTGCTTAAATAGCCTTCTTTTTGGTGGAAAATACTTCAAAAATTGAAGATTTCTCTATAATTAGCGCTTTTACACAGTTGTCTATAGAATACTAAATAAAACTAAGCCCTAATACTTTCATACCATGCATAAAATTTCCAATTCAAGAGTCGAAGAGCTACTTCTGTTTCACGGTGTAAGATCCCTCTTTTATGTAAAAGACGTCTAAAAAACGTCAAGGTAAATTTTAATCCTGTTTTCAGCTACCTAGAGAGATTTCTGTTTCTATAGAATTATGATTGCAAAGAAGAACTGACGTCGAACGTTGAACATTTCTAGATTTTTGCAAAGCGTTGTAGGTTCCTTTGGTTGTATAACGCAACTTCATGGCTTCCAAATTCCATAGTGGCTTGCCAACATATTTCGCTGCATTTATAACTCGCCGGTAATTTTAGAAAAATAATACCTACTTATTTCTTATTAAATGTCGCACCTGAAGGCGGTTTTAAATACATTTTGAAGTATTTTATGTGTCCAGTTTTAATAACAACTTTCTATTGCCTCTTGCCTCTGTTACTCACCTATTCCATATTTTACGTATCATCGAGTGTTTTATACTTGCTTTATCTACTCTTGAAGCAAAGGTATCATTCACAACAAATTGAATTACTCCTATTTAATTATAATCAAAATAAAGTCTCTTAGACATGTACGCGCGATTTGTTTATTTTTCTAAGAAACCCTGAAAAAGCCTTTACCGTCTGGATCTTATTCCAATCGAATGAATTTTAATGCATGTTCATAAACAATAGGAGGGTGTGATCTTAGTAATGTATAATAATAATGAAATAAAGGAATATTTAATTAACTGTCTTCTTTTCATACAACGAAGAGGCTAAGGCTTCAATTATTTTCTGCAAAAGAAATACATTTCTACTATTTATCTATTAATGGACGTATTATTCATTGTCCATAAAAGTTCATATATGTATTCACTTCCCAGATCTAAATTATGTTCAAAATTAAGTGAGGGACGGTAAAACTCATTTGATCCACTAAGTTAATGTTTGTTTTAATTAAAAGAGAATTTTTTAGATGCATGGAATGTAGAAATCAAAAATTCGTTGCCAGTATCTTAACATACAGAACATGCCATTTTTATTGTGTTAAATATTGTTCAGTAGGCATTTTGCTGGAAATAAAATTATTCACGTTATTCATAAAACGAAAGGGATTTTTGGAAAAATATTCTAATATAGGCGCAATTTTAAAATTCTTATGCGACTGGTTCAGTGTTTTCAAAATCTTTTTCCAGTATGATAATAAATTTAGTGTAGAATATCTACTTGTACCTGAAATAGCAATCCAGGGCTGAACTACAGCGATTATGTAAAGAATGTATTTTTATAAGTACAGGTCGATTAAATTTGTGTCTGATTTGTTACATAATTTAATTTCAGAATATTTTAATATCTGTACGAAGAAGCATTTTTTTTATTTTTAACTGAATTTTCCTAGATAGATTTATGCTCTTCAAATTGGTAATTCACAGGAAGGATCCTAACGAAATTACATATCTCTAGAACCAAAGACCAATCTAATTAATTTTTCTGTATATTCCATAAAACACGAATTATAATAGCCCTTTGTGCTTCTTCACTTTTCTAGTGGTTATGTTAATCAATTTAAAACGTTACTGAACAACACGTAAAGGAACTTTTCCAATCAAATATTGTCATAGATCTTTAAAAACTTCCTTTCTTTTTCATTTTGGAGGTTGGGCAAAATTTTACCCAATGTTGCTATGTTACGTTTTCTCAAATATTATTATATAAATAATTGTTTGTCATTGAAACATGTACATTATTTATTTCTAGCCTATAACGCGTTTCCAGTCTAAGCCGCTCAATAGTGTTATATAGAAGTTTCACTCTATGTAATTTTAATTCATTTAATTAATTAATTGGTGTTAAAAGGACACTGATAATCCATAAAAAGCTCACTTATCTTCCTTTAGACAAAACTTCTATGCCTTTATCTGTCACTAATAAGCAGGATTAGAAGTTTGTAATTTTTTAATACCATTGCTGCCGACAACTTACGTCACAATTCGAAACACTTTAACACTTTTGCACTTGTGATTACTTTGACGGGGTATCAACCTTCTGAAGATTGCCGTCTTGCCTTTAACGTGAAGACAGTTGAGTTACGTAAAAGACTAATCTAACTGAAATGCTCGAGGGCTCAGTCGATTTCACAGGGAATAGTGCTGCGCTTGCAGCGGTTGTTTACCAGGTAAATTAAATTATTCTAAGAATAACTGAACGCACTGTGCATTACGTCGAACACCAGAATAGAAGGGAGAAAGGAGAAAATTATTGACATCGTCTAAATCCGTTTAGTCGAAACCTTGTGAGTGCGGAAGGTATAAAAGTTAGTGCCGTCCAATATCTCGATACACTTTTAGTGTATTTCGCGAACAGTTCGAATTCCGGTGGCATCAAAAGCAATTCTTAAATTTAATTCGATTTTTGAAAGCAAAAATCTTGAGGAAATTTCAGAATGGTTGTTTCGGTGAAGGTTTTCAAGAAGAGTACGCCCAATGGAAAGGTTACCTTCTACCTGGGGCGCCGTGACTTCATCGATCACTTGGATTATTGTGACCCGATAGATGGTGTTGTTGTCGTGGATCCTGAGTACCTCAAGGGCCGGCGCGTTTTCGGTCAGCTTGTAACAACTTACCGTTATGGCCGCGAAGAAGATGAAGTCATGGGGGTCAAATTCTCGAAGGAGCTCATCTTGGCCAAGGAGCAAATCGTTCCGTTGGTCAACCAGAAAATGGAGATGACCCCCATGCAGGAAAAGCTCGTCCGCAAACTTGGAGCTAATGCATACCCCTTCACCTTTAATTTCCCACCGAGCTCTCCCAGCTCAGTCACTCTCCAAGCCGGCGAGGACGACACTGGAAAACCCCTAGGTGTAGAGTACACTATCCGCGCCTATGTTGGTGATAGCGAAGACGACCGTCAGCACAAACGAAGCCAAGTGAGCTTGATCATTAAGAAATTGCAGTACGCTCCGGCCAGTCGCGGCCATCGTCTACCTAGCTCTCTTGTAAGCAAGGGCTTCACATTCTCCCAGGGCAAGATCAATCTGGAAGTCACCTTAGACCGCGAGATTTACTATCATGGCGAAAAGGTCGCTGCAACCCTCCAGATTAACAACAATTCTAGGAAGGCTGTGAAGAACATCAAAGTGTATGTGGTACAACATACTGAGATTACAATGGTGAACACTCAGTTCAGCAAGCATGTTGCATCTTTGGAAACCAGGGAGGGTTGTCCGATTACTCCTGGAGCTAATTTGACAAAGACTTTCTATCTTGTACCATTGGCTTCTAGCAACAAGGATAGACACGGTTTGTGCATTTTTTAATGTCAGGCTTTTCAGTATTTTAGGGATCCATTTGATTATAAAACAGCTTAATACTGTTTTTAAATTCCAATTCTAATCCCAAAAAGTTAATTTGTCCCTATGATCGAAATACAACGCATTCAACTTTAAAGGAATAAAGACACAGGCTTTGATTTAGATAGCAGCTTAGTTCAAAACCCGAGTCTTCTTTCTATTTTACCAAACCATCTGACCTCAACTTAATTTTTTTCAATATTGTTTAAAGGTATTGCTCTTGATGGACATCTGAAGGACGAAGATGTCAACCTGGCTTCTTCTACAATGGTACAAGAAGGAAAATCCACCGCGGATGCGACCGGTATTGTCATTTCATACTCAGTCAGGGTTAAATTAAACTGTGGAACTTTGGGTGGCGAATTGGTAACTGATGTTCCATTCAAATTAATGAGCCCAGCACCTGGTAAGTCGAAATTCAAAGCATTTTCCTCTAAAATAGATACATAAACTTTGCGTAAGGGATTTATTTATCGAATGACTAGAGTACTCGTAAGAAAATGTCTCCTTGTCCTGTCTTCCTTGGCTACAGTAGTTCATGAATAAGATGTTATGGTCTCAATAGACTCTAGGATCTAACAGTGGTAACGTAACATGTTCACCATTCTAGAAATTGTGGGTTGGATTCCCGCCTTTGTCATCAACTAGTTGAAAATAGTTTTAACTTTATTTCAACTAAAATTAATATCTAGTTTTTATAAGCTCAACCATGAAGGAAGAGTTTTTAATATTAAGAAGAATCCTTTTTGAAAACTAATAATGATAATTAACAAATTTTCAGGTACTATTGAGAAGCAACGTGTCAATGCCATGAAGAAAATGAAGTCAATCGAGCAGCATCGCTATGACAAGTCGCACTATGCGGATGATGATGACAATATTGTATTTGAGGATTTCGCTAAAATGCGCATGAATGCTGCACACGCCGAAGACTAAAGATAGAATAGCACCAAAAATTTAAATGAACACTGTGAAACCCAAAAAGCTTATCAAATATTAAATATTTTTAAACCTTAAGGTCTGATTTGCTCGATGCTAGTCCACTGTTTAGCGAAATACATAAAATTATTGGAAGTATTATAAATTCGTGTAGTCTTACTGAATTAAATACTGATTAATTCAAATTTCTACGAATTTCTTTTATTTGAAAGCATAAATATTACCATAAATGAAATTATTTGGGTTGTATTGTTTCCTACTTGTAAGCTTGTATATTTTAATGAGAGGATTAAATACAATATAGTGTATTAAGGATATCGGTTTTTCCTTACACATTTTGGAAACTTTATTCTTTTGGAGAATTTTGACCCTCAGCTCACTTCGTCATTTCAAGAGTCATGATTTTCGTGGGGTCAAACATGACCCCGATATTCTAAGTGTTATTTATGTTATAAATTCACGGAGTAAATATATTCTAATGCTTTATATAAATAAAGACACATACTGTTTTTCACTATTGACGTGTATTTTCATAATTCTTAATGTTTTTTAATTAAAAATCAGTCTTAAGAGTAATAAACATCACAATCACAAGTCTTCTTTTATGTCACCTGGGCTTTATTTTGATCCCGCGAAGTGAGTTAATGGTTAAAATACAGAAATCTCTTCGATTAGTTTTAAGTAAAAACGGGTTTTGGAGGCAGTTGACAAAATTGTATACCCTTTATTTTCAATTAGCCTTTATTTTAAATTAGCCTGTGTATAGTCCAAATTTCAAATGCAATAGTTTTGTCGTAATAAAATAGAGAGCAGAGGGATAAACAAACATACAAACTGGTAATAAGATGCAGCCTAGATTGCAGTCTGTCCCCTAAGTTTAGTATCCATTAAAAGCAAATCAAAATTTGTTCAACAAATTTTCCATAATGAAGAAACATACAAACAGACAGACATTTTCGTCATAGTTGCTTTGATTCCTGCACGTTATGAAACAGTTGGCCTTTAGCTCGCTTTTGTGGCCAATTAGAAGAAAATATTACATTTTCTCACTTAAAAACTGATCTTTATTGTTATAATGTATTTAAAAATCTTTACTTACAAGTTACTCTTCTAATAATTTCCGAATTAAAGACACTAAAAATTTTATTCACAAATTTCATCTGTTACTAGTCCTCAAAAGGACTCACTCTCGAAACACTTAAAAGCGAATAAGGCTAAAAATCACAAAAGGTCAAATTATTGCACTAGATTTGCTTAAACGTCACGTGAACTCTTCACTTCCTTATCAGTTAAAAGCTAGAAATCTAATGGTGTCCAGGATAATGCTAAATCATGTCCAGTTTAACGTCCATACAATGAAAACAAATTTGCGTTCAAGGTATATAACTTGCATTCCTACCAATCGCACATGAATACTCCCAGAGGAGGAAGAAACAGAAAGGGGTTGATGCCATCAGTGAGGAGTCAACCCCTTTAAGTTTTCCACTCCTTAGGCGAACTGGGTTGACCTTTTCCCTATGTACTTAATGGAATTGAAATCTTTATATACAAAATAGAAAAGGGAAAGGTATGCACTGCAAAAACAGTATATTATATAGGATTCTTGGTTCATTCAGTCTGTGTGTTAATTAAGCATTGGGACAGTTACCTACATTAACCCTGAAGGTAACTTTACAGTTTAACGGTCAGTTCTTCTAAAAAAAATTTAAGATAGATTCAAGACTAACGCATTTTTCAAAGCAGCTGCGGAAACTTGTTTTTATTATGTCTGCATTAATTTTCGAATGAACAACTTTTATAAATACAAATAAATGCCGTATTTGAACTGAAAATTAAATAATAAAATAAGGATATAAAAATAGTAATAAAATACAAGATACTTTATTTCCTATTTATGTAAAATTTTCATATTACGATAAAATAATCGGTAGTGTTGCAAAAACACAGAAATCCGAGATCTCAACGCCTTTTTGAAAAGTTATAAATATTTTAAAATCAAATTGAAAATTTTTGAGATCGTGCTACTTCTGAAGATAAGCTGCATTAAGGACATTTGCTAAGTGGATACAAAGGTGGAAAAAACTCTCTGGCACTTAGACCATAATGTTTGAACATTTAAAGGAATAATTTTAAACACACATACGACAAATACTTTTACGTTTCCTATTTCTCAATCAGGGTTTTAAAGAAAGTATTTAACAGGCCAATCATATAATAATTGCTCTAATTCTTTTTATAATAAAAAGTTATTTATAAACGCTTATCAAAATCCGGACTTTTTTAATTTTTTTTATTTAACATACACCTCTTACTTAAACTAATGCTTCTATAAATCGTAAATTACATTAATAAATCTTTTATTTGCAGTCGATGATTATAAGTTAAACTTTTGGAATATAATAATTAACATTGGTTCAAAAAGGGGTTTCATTTTCAATAGATACCTTTCAAACATAAGAGCCAAAGTGACCATATGAGATTTGGGAGGAAAATCACTTAGTTTCTCATTTTAGTATCCCCATTATTGGCATTCATTGGACTTAAAGGAATCAATATCCTGTTAAATATCAAAAATTTAAAAAGTTTGAGAGCCAAATACAGAAACTGTAATATACTTAGGCACTTTCAATAAAACCTTAAAATCCAAGCAATGCTTAGGCAACAGCTTGAAATTTATTCTATTTTAGAGATTTAAAATTATTTTGCGTTATTATTATACAGCTTAAAGTTAAGCAATCTAGTCACTGTACCCAACTTGTATGCTCTTATATTATTATTTTAAATATTAGCTAAAATTTTACTTTCAAACTTTTTCTTTAACAACAAATAAATATTGTTTGAAGCGCTGTTAAAACATTTTCATTATCGAACTCATAACCTACAGCAGAAATTTTACTAAAGTAATTATGCAGTGTTAAAATAAGTTTTAAACATGGGGTATACCATTTTAGAAGTTTCTTTGGACTATTAAAACACTGGTATTTTGTCGCAAGCTTTGACAAAGGTGAAATTCCAAAGACACTTAAATTTAAAATCACACATAATTTATCAAATATCATGTATTTTATAATTCACTTTCATTTCCATTTTTTCTTAGCATTATATTATATGTTTTTCACATAATAAATTTCGGACCTATTAAGTTATAGTATGCTATTTAATACTACACTTATTCACTTCTTTGCTTTAAAATAATTCATTTATTCATATCATTCAGTGATTCCACCACTTTATAACAAATACAATTATAATTCGATTTTATTGAGTAAATAGGAAACTTAAACAGTTTAAAGCACCTTGCACGATGAATGAATTACACTGGCCATAAATTAGATTTTCTACTGGTACTTGGTCCCAACGTAGTGCCTGATTCCCCATTTAATATTCGCATACGGATCGGTTTTTACAAAGGTGAACACAGGTCCGGTTGTTCGTGACCGATCTCTGCTTATCGGTTCGAGTTCTGTAAACAATTACAAAGCTAAATTGTAAATAATCCACGGTGAATTAAATAGTACTCACCATCCATCACTCGATAGGCTTTGGCAAATTGGAATATAATGCTGATTAAAATCAAAACGAAATTCGCAGGGGCGTAGATTTGCATCTCTGCAAGACTCTTGATTGCATGAGCGATCAGTCTGACAAGGTACAATGGAATCGTGTCCTCTTATATATGAGCTTTTCCTTACCTGTCGTTAGTATGCAATTTAACTAGAGGAAAAAACTTTCTACGGGCTTTTCTTGTCCGTCACCGCCGATTTGAAGTTGCCGATTGGTTTCATGGCCAATGATCTGGAACTAAGCAATTTTTTCCAAGCATTTCTCATGAGATTACTTTCCGTAAAGTATCACTGAAGATTTTCAATTTTCTGGCATGTTAATTGCATTATATCATTACGTAACTTGTGATTTTAAGAAAGGGATAATAAACTTAGTGCCGTCTATGAGAAGTAAATTCGTTAAAAATTTAATGTTTTCCTTTTTAGTAGTCTACCTACTTCAGATACTTAACACAGATATAAAAACGTTAGAAACTTGGAGCGTAGGTAATATAAAAGTCCATAATTTATTATGTTATATTTTATTTTAAATTTCCACCTAAAAGCGCAGCCCATAAGAAACACAAAAAGCATTTTTTTATACGTAAATATAGTTAATATAGAGAATAATAATGTTAATATTTTAATATTGAACTTTCACATTTCTTTTAAATGTAAGAAAGCCGATTTGGATGAACTTTTTTCTTAAATCATATTAAAAAAGTTATATCAATCATTTAAATTAAACTACAAGATGTTTAGCATTTGTTTTACAAAATTTACGTGTTAATTCCTCTAATAGTGTAAACGAACAAAATGTTTGCCTATATTATAGATTGAAATATTAGTGACTCCCTTTCAAACTGCCTCTAGTGCCTTTAGCATAACAAACTGAAGGAGATAAGACCAGAGACTAAGAATAATCAAAATTGGTACAGATAACAATTAAATAGCACACAAAAAGCTTAAAAATAATGCCAATAAATTTAAATTAATTATTGTAAATAACTTTAAGTTTAGCAATCGTTTTAACTTGGAAAATAGTGTATCCAGTTTCGAACAAATTTAGAAGCTAGTGTACCCGACTCTTTTCATTCATAAGTTCTCAAATATGTTTATATAATTTGTAAAATCGCAGACAAATCTATTTCTGAAGAAGATCATATTGTACAAGCGGAAAACACTATAATATATATTTATAAACATCCATGTTTCATATTTAATAGAAAGCCCTTAATGTTATTAACAAGGGCGAAATAATAAAACAGAATTTTTCATATTTTTTAATTCGTTTACATGCATACTTTCTTCTAAATAAACATATGTACATATATAAATTATATCACAGTCTATATTTAGTTCAAATAAATAAATTTTCGATTGCCCCATAAATGTATTATTGATACCTGTTACCGAATAGAAATTGTCACCAGAAAAAAAATATAAAACTAGTCCATTTTCCGCTCTAGTAATTCTACCCAGCCCAAAATCATCCTCAGATTTTTACGAAACCTCACAAAAAACCATTCAGGCTGTAACAGAATTTTGTCTGCAATCTGATTGGATTTATACGGAAAAACAAAAAAAAATATTGCAAAGCCATTTTTTAGCAAAAGCTCATTTTCCGGACTAATTGCGTAAATAAATTAGAATCAGCTCTAATACGTTATACCAATAGACAATACTCAATTTGACGAGACTTGACGCCTTCAAAACAAATCAATCAATGACGCGATAACAACTGTGAAAACCGGAGAAAGTGTAAACACTTTTATTTGACTTTCGACAATTTTTGCCAAAAAAAACAAACAAATTACGCGACAAGAACTCTAGTGGTCTTGGTATTAACTAACAAAGTGCAACCAGTGCAAAAACTCTCGAAGAAATTTCATGAGATAACTCGACTCGGATCAATCAAATGTAACGGTTCGATGCTGAGGTAAAATCTTTACGTCACGGTACGATCGAGTAAATCGTGGATCAATTTCTAACCCTAAGAGGAATAAATTTTCTACCAATTTTCGATATAAAATGGTCTGAAGTGGTTGACCATTTTTAGTCCAAGCACTGATTCCAGACTAGATAGACAACACTATTTGTGCGAATAATGGTTAAAGTAATCGTCGTTGTGACGCTCGCGATAAGCATACCAACATGTTTCGTGAAAGCAAGAACTAAACAGCCAGTGCATGTGGTGCTCAAAAATGTGAACTATCAACCCTATCCAGCTCAAGTGAAGAAGAAATTCGACGTCTTAGATTTAAGCATATATCTACCAAAAACTACGCCGGCACCACGGCCGATTATAAGCAGTACCCTGCTTGCTTATGAGAATCATGCGGCTAGTCGGGGCATAAAACAACCAACCTTGAGGAATTTTAAGTCTAGTCAACAACAGGGCTATCGAAAAGGGTTACCGTCCAACACGGCAACGTATTTCGAAAGCCTATCAGGTATTGCACCACAAAAATTAAAGGTGCAGCAAAATGTACCTTTCTACGGAACCGCAACAATCGCGCCGCCTACTCAGTACATTCAAACCCATAATAGCCAACTCAACATAAAACCCCAAACTCAGAAAATAAATAGACAAGCTCTCAATCACAATACTTATCTACAGTTCCCTAGGACGCCGACGACTCACACCAACATTGGGCAGACAACTATCTTGTATGGTGGACATACACTAGCCCAGCATAACCCACATTATCAAACATATGTAGCATCTAGATTACATGTTACGCCTGCACCACAATATGCTCTTACCAATCCAACAGTTGTCCATTCAGATTTCAACAATGGTCTAAAGACAGAACTGATCAGAGGACAAAATCCAAATACAGCCTATTTCGAAGCACATACAGCCCACCGCGAGCCTGATCTTCACAACGGACAATACCATCAAACCCAATTGTACAATCCTCAGCACCAGTCTATACCTGGTGTCGAGGAGTTCCATCATGAGTCTCCTATCAAAGAGGTCATCTTAAATAATGTCATATATCATGATGATAAATACACTAACTTGGAGCCACGTGATCATGAAGACGTTAGAAATAAAGACGTCCGAAATGAAAACGAAGAGGATGACGAAGATGAAAATGACAGCTATGAAGTAAGGGAACATCTAGAAGAGAGCAAGAAAACATTCCAGCAGAGTCTTACTCCATTTGTTATAAATGTGAAAGACGCTGCACATCAACCGCATTCTCGTCAATCTTATGCTGAACAAACCACTCCTAGACCCGTGGCACAAGAATTACAGCAATCTGCTCCAAAGGCAACAAGAACAGTGGCTCATGCCCATCTCAGGGACTCTAAAAAGCGAGCGAAGAACCCCAACACCAATGCGGCTGCAAAGGCTATTACCGACGAAATTAAATACTTCCAGTAAGTAAATGGCCTTTGTATATTTTACACTTTTAACGTACAATTTTGGTAAAAAGGGACATTTTCGTATCCCAAAATGCGCCACACACTCTCGAATTTGGGCACGTCTTAGACTCGCCTAAGATGTCGGAAATTCGTTTTGAGAACAAGGACACGAAGGAACATCGTCATAGAGGAAAAGTATTGAACATTTTAAAATACTTCCAGGGATCGGTTTAGTTTCTTTCTAGTAGAGATTTTAGCACATAAATAGAGTATATGCACTCGTTGCAAGGTAGTAACTGTTGAATTTGCATCGCTTGTAGATATGCTAACGTTCAGGGTCCTGGGACTTACTATGCCGGTGTAAGGAAGGGCAATCCTAAGCACGGCATTGAAGCCCATGAGAGAGCTTTCAAGGATATGGGCCTGTACCAGAAAAGGGTTCAATATTCTAAAACACTGAAACACTTTTAATTGAAATCTTGTCCTTCCAGGTAAGATGGACAGATAAGGACGGAGGATATGGTGAACACTATTGGGACTTGGCCCATGGAAAAAAGGCTTCTTGAAATAAAGCTCTGCACGCATACTGAAGGAACTGTTAACCTCTTATAAAAGAAATATATGAAATTAAGCTTTGTTGTGATTTTTTTGCATTCCCTTCTCTATTTTCCATGCGAGATTTCCACTTTTTATTTCAACCGAAGTTACTAAAACAAACCATTCTTGACTATAAGAAGAATGAGGAATGGAAAGTTTCGTAGTTATATTTTTGGATTTTTTTTTATTTGCTGGATAATTTCATGTGTCTCATAAAACTATATAAAAAGATTCTATCGCGTTTCAGAATTGCATTTAATTTGCTTGTAGTTCTAATTGGTAATTAAGTCTTTAATTTCATTAATAATGAAATTGTAATATTGCTCAATTCCATTACAAGAAATTATATTATTTTGCAGAACTAATATAACTAAATATTTAATAGAAATAAAATCATGTCTTTCAACCTCTTCTAACAAAACCGATTAAATCAGTTTGGGACATTGAAAATCGAGGGGATTTTACTTGTAACTATAATCCAATTTGCACAAGTCAAAAATACGTTTTTTGAGATTAGTGCGGTAAAATATTTGTAAACATTTTCATAAATGCCTACAAACGATTTTACAAATATTGTGTAAAAATCGGACTTGTTTCATTATTTTAATAAAAATATAAATAAAATCAGAAGGCTGTGAATATTCGCTTATCTCATATTTTTTTCTTGGAAATTCGTAGTACCATAAATGCCTTAATCACACAATTTTTTTCACTACTTATTTTATTAAAAATTGATAGAGAACTTTGAGATTGGTAAAATCTGGTTATGGAGTGAATGTCAGGTCAGTTACCAATTATATAAGGAGAAGGTAATAGACTAGACCTAATCATCCTTCAATACTACCTTATTTAAATATTATACGCTATGAAAGGGGATTTTTTTTAATTTCTGAAATTATTGGGAGTTGGGAATTGAATATGCTCCTTCATAATCTTCTACTAATAATTTTACGCAAATTTTCAATTGGAGTTTTATCTTTCATTCTCTTAAATACACAAAGTTATAATAAATTACAATATAATTGTATCAATTATTATAAAATAAAATAATATTTCTTTTTGATAAACGTCGGTATGAAAGTATGAAAGTAGGTAAAAAGTGCGAATTTTCTTATTAGGAAGAGTATAAGTTTATATAAATTTCTAATGTTTTTAAAACCATTTTGTGTTTTTATCGCGAAAACAGACATTTAAAAGGCACTTATATAAAAAAACAAGAAAAGGTTCCACTGGTAGAACTACGTTATATTTTATTGACCTAAAGGGAACCATGAAAATTCTGCACATGTTATGAAAGATGGTTCTCTCGTTTTAAGAAAATTCCATCGTTATCAGACCTTTATGGAGACAGCAAATTTCAAAGTATATAAAAAGCAACATGATTTGAAATATGGCAATTAACTATCTCGCCCACATCATGAACTATAGTGTGGCCCAATTACATGAACTATGGTAATAACCGAAAACCTTCAGAGCTTGGAGCCTAGAACCAATCAATCCTTGGTGTATATTAAACTGACCTTAATTTAGCCACCTAGTGACTTGTGACCGCTGCCTCTGCCAACCGCGCATTTTTATGGTAATTTAATTAAAAATGTTCCCAATTAGTCGGCAATTCTTCTTCTTACCGGACCCGGCAGGGCTTAATTTTTGCCGAACGTGACTGGCAAACTTGCGACGGCTGCAAAAAGCACTCAATCACGATTTGCCCGAAGGCGATTCTTCTATTTTCTATCTTCTATCTGGCAGACTATAAAGTCTGCAGGGTTCAAAACTTCAGTGATTGTATTTGATTTGGAAACAACAAGCTGCAGTTCGGCGGGAGCCGGTCAGCCATGGAAAATCTGCGCAATTATTTTTGCAACAATATCCGAATTTAATACCCTGCCATCTCGTTGGTCACCTCCGGGGAGTTGTAGGTGGTCCGGTCATCACAGTTGTGGAGACCACTTCAAGAAGATGGCTTTTATGCAGCGTCTGGCCAGATCGATTGCATCAGTTCGGAGGTGTTAAGATGTTAAGAGTTTCTCCACTTCAATCCTATGCTTGATTAATGGGCGCAAATAGCCCAGCAATGACGTCCCATTTTCGAACATAAAACGATTTTCGTGTTCAAACCACGAAAACATTCTTTGTTCATTTCGGCACTAAGGAAAATTTTGTGTGAAGCAACAATCGATTCAAATGGCAGAGAACGAAAACCATTGAACCGATCACGAAGAAGCGCCGGGCCATTGTTTCTGGCAGGTAGTCGGTCAAATTCTACATAACCCGGAAAATCCGTCTTGCATTCTTGACAGCCTTGAGACGTCTTCCTGGCGCTTGAGCCTACAATTGGTTATGCAAGTTGCATTACCCTGTTTGATTTGGACTGGTTATTGGCACACTTTTTGTCCTGCTGAATTTGGCACGTGTCCATTACCCCAAACAACTTTCACATTTGACTTTCTAAGAATTGTTCCGCAATGGGCTGAGCCACCTCTCAAGGTTATACTCAAGAGTTGAAAATGTGTCCAATCTGTTAAACAGCCAGGAAACAGATTGTTTTTTATTTTTTTGCATACAAAACGATAGACTCACATAGGGCCATGTCGCACACCTGGTGGTAATCTGATAGTAAAAGTAGGACTTGGTCTGTTTCTGGTGTAATTTATTAAAGACCTTGAAGCTATTCGTTTAACTGACTTTGTAGTAAAAATTACGTTCATTGAGGCATTAAAGTTTTACACATGCCACACTGACTGGAATATTACAACTTGTTAAAAGGCATAGAAGGGCATAGGAAGAAAATGTTTAGACTGACTTCAGTTGACATACTAACTAAAGCAACAAGTAAATCTAGATAGATGGGAAAATATTTTGTATTTGTTTCCTGTTACACATCAAAAGTTATGATTTTTCGTAACAATTTACAAAAAGAATAAAATATTTTAAAATGAATCCTATCACATGATACGTGTATAAAGGCTTCCTTATCTTGGAAATGGTTAAACAAAATTAGTTTTCCTGAAATTTTTCTCTTCAGGTGATCCCCAAATAGTAAAGCTGTCAAACACCTCCAAGAAAACGATTATATTAACAATATTTTGTTTAGTATAAGTGGTATAAAAAACAAAGTAACTGCTATATGTGTTTCTGTCACTTTCTTCATACATACCAACATTGTTTCCAAGAAGATTCTTTATTATTCAATAAGAGTGTCCAATAATTCCAAATTATTAATTTAAAAAAAACAGATTTTTGCAAAGTATCTCAATAAGGTTTAGTCTATCGACAAGTGGAAAGAAATATTTATACCAGGAAGAGTGCTTTTTATACTTTACTTTATAAAATAAAATATAGAAGTGAAATGAATGAAACTTCATAAATACATATATGTACATTTCTTTAAAACAATTACACGATATTTGTTTTTTTTTTTTAATTGCATAAAGATAAGTAATTATTTCTCAAACTAAATAAAAATAGTTACCATCAAGTGTAGCGTGTAACAACTAATTTTCTAAATAGTAACACGTTTTATAAAAGAAAATAAAAATGTTCCAGTAAAATTTTAAGTAAAAAATATTAGTTGTCCTTTGTGAAAATTGCATCCACGTATTATAAACATTTTAATGAAACAAGTGACATAATTTGTTTTCAAAATTATAATGTTTATCAGACTCAGAAAAGATGTTTGATAAAAAGGCTTTAAATTTTCACCTCTAACCTTTAAAGTGCACGTAGGCTAAACTTGCCTCATAATAAAATGAGTGAACATTTCGAGTTAGTTTTCTGTGAATCTATTGTTGAAGGCATACGTTGTAGTAATAATAAACCCGAACGCATGGCGATAAAATCAAAGAAGTCTAGTGAACTCAAAATATCAATAAAAATTAAAATAGTGTTGCTGATTGATTATTGTGTTCCAAAATGTCCACAGTGGGTGGGACAGCGCCTCCATTGTGCCGTATCAGGTTACAGTGCAACAGAAAACAAGAAGTACAAAACCCTTATTTAGGAATGCTATTCACGGCACGGCACGGTTCCATAGTGGTCTTTTGTCAGCGGGTGAGTCATGCGGCAGAACATCGATTTATTGGCCCGCCACTGCCCGCCGTTCTATTGCACGCCTTTCACCTTCGGCGTGGCTAGTTACGAGTGTTTCGCAATACCAGTTACACTACTCCCCAGCATCCAGGCGCCGAATAAACTTGACTTTAAATCTTCACCAGACAGCTATGCAGACTTGGAGTAATTTTAGAAAACTTCCGAACCTGGTCCGACAAGGACAAGTCGGTACGAGGCGAATTGACGTAGAGATATCTGGAAATTAATTTAGAAAAGTTCGTTTACATCTCGTCAGCTGCTTTCTTTCGCAAGTTGACTGAACTAAAAAGAGCTAATGCGTGCGATAAGCACAGTAAATCGAATTAAATAACAAATTAAAGCTGCACTTCAAAATTATACAAGATATGGTCTTAGTAAAGTACTTGCTTCCTGCATCTTAGCATTTTTATTCATACCTGAACTCCAATTTAACTTTTAATTTTAACACTGTTTTTTTCAAATGGGTATTCCCGTTTTTTGGAGTTTTTGACAATTTGTTTTTTCATTGAAAATATTAGTAAATATTCTTGTGATTTTTATAGAGTATTGATTGATATTTAACGTGTATCGCATCAAATTTTTATATGTTTGCTAAGTAATATTAATAAATGTAGTAGGGAACACCCCAAAAACAGACGTTCAAAATTGTGGTTTTTAGTAGTTCATATTGTATGATTTCTGATTCCTTGAAAATATACTATTCAAATTCTTCCTTTTAAAAAGCGAAGACCCACTTAATATATTTCTAAACAAAACGAGAATTACGTGACTTTATCGTGAACCACCGCATTACAACAAGAAAACACTAACCGAAACCATGAGTACCCGACAAACGAAAGGATTATCTGAAAAGTAACCCTTCAAGACAATTCCAGAACCCGGAACAAAATACCGAAGGCTTCCGTAAATAAATGTCCTTTCACTTTCACGGACATCATTAATATGCAAAAATAACCTTTGCCTTGCAAGCCCGGAGGATCTTCATGGGCACTTTCCCACGAAAAGTGGCCAGTCCAGTTCCTGCTTTTTCTATATGCGTCCCTCTGCTGTTGCAAATGATAATGGAAAGGGGTCAATGTGTCTCGACGGATAAAAATTGATCATTCTTAGTAAAACCAGTTTATAATGTTGACCCGTGATGTCCTTGCCTGAATTTCTACCTTCATTCACAAAGGCAAGAAAGTTAAGCAGCTCGGAGGGTATAAAGTAGCTAGAAGTATAAAGTCCGAACAGGACATTCTCTCTTCGGTCACTTACTGGACGTTGATTGAAATGAATAGTTACGCTTACTTGAACCACATATAAAAAAAATTTTACTTGTTGTCATTTACTTCAAGGATTGTCTTTGTTGGGCACTGCTTCCTCCTGTGACCAGAAGAATTCCCATAGTTAAGAGAGGTCATTCCTTAAGATGTCCAGAACCGGTTTTTATGCATAGTGTTACCCGAGGGGTCATTCAGATGATCTCAATCAGATAAGTCCCTTGCGCCTGGGCATAAAGGATTGTCGCACCCTTTTCTTAACAATAACGT
This sequence comes from Proctacanthus coquilletti, assembly GCA_001932985.1. Taxonomy (NCBI): domain Eukaryota; kingdom Metazoa; phylum Arthropoda; class Insecta; order Diptera; family Asilidae; genus Proctacanthus; species Proctacanthus coquilletti. The sequence continues at coordinate 90,737 of MNCL01000239.1, forward strand.
GAAGGATAAGATAAATGGGCGATGGATACTTGCCGGTCTCGGACTTCGGATGTAATTTATGCGAAAATTAAGAATCACAAACCGGTTTGACCGGAATGTTGACCAGAAGTAAAAAGGTGGACGCTTTTTGACGATCTTATTTGCATATTTTGTCTAGTTTAATAGAGGAATTGGTTTGATCTAGAAAAAGGGTCAATCATAGTATGGGAACTTTTAAGATCCTTGTGAATTTTCTTCAGGTAAGATTCAAATGAACGGAGTTTTACAATCTAATCTACTGAAAGCAATCATAAAGTGTCTACGCAATTCTTATGGAAATAAGCTCACTGTGAATTATCAGTACATGAGTGAAAGCAATAAATGAGAGTGTGATTTACAAAAATTGCAAATGTTCTTATTTTTGGAAGGCATGGTTAAGTACATAATCGATAAACAAATCAATATAATTTGATTTGAATATACAATTTAAATTAATTGCGCTCTTATAGTTCTGTACAGTAAGTTGTGTTATTTTGGGTGAATATTTTCAGGTAAAACAATTAAATAATGACATTAGTGTGCCTTTAACAACTTTAGTTGTGCAACTTTAGGTAACAATTTTCTATCAACCCTACTTGGTCGGACATTAATTTACATCAATACCTGTCCTATAAATTTTCGTGCACTTCATTACCAGTTCATTTGGTAAGAAACTGCATTTGAGAAATTCATTTTAATCAATAAAGCAGTGGCGGATTAAATTGCCACGCGTGGCTTAATTTCGTTGGACAGGGTAGATAAAATCAAGTCAGGTTAAGACACACCTCAGTGACAACAAACAATTAAATTTGATGACTTCGTTTACAAAAACTGTTCGAATTTTAAGAAAGTATTTACTTTTAAAAGGAATTTCTTTGCTTTCTGCTGCATAAAAAATTAGTGTGGGTTCAATTACATTCACCTGCCGGCTTTACATGCTTTCAGGTGATGCTGTAATTCGTTCGTTTAATGGGACCACCTTTAGTTCGCATCAAGTTTTTCGTTAATCGTGAACTCAGTCGAAAAGAGTTAAAAAATTAGGGAAGACTTTTAGCTCTTTCAGTAAAAGTATCACAAGAAATTGCGTTAATTGTTGCCTCAGATCTAATAAGACGTGGTTGGAAGTATGAAACAATTGTTGGTCCCACAGGTCGTTTTTGTCTACTAATTAACGCAACTTCCTGTATAGTAATAATTTATTGTAATTTATCACATTCGAAAACACTTAAGCATTTTTTATATGACTCCCTGTATTTCACGTCTGTTAGCAATTCGTGCGATCGTCCCCCCCCGAGTTCCAATCAAAACATCGGGTTTGGCTTACGCGCATTACGAGGGGGGTTGGATCCCTCGATCACCGATCCACTTCGATCCCCCTGCCCACACACACAAAACATCGAGCGGATAGACTTACGCGATTTATAAGCGCGAATTGCGATTTTCAATGTTAAAGACAAATGGATTGGGATAATTACCCAATCCATTGATTTCACAAACTCAATTACAACACAGATCCAGGTATTGAAGGAGCCTTGAAGACAATAAAAATGCACTTAATCCATATCAAGAAATTTATAAACGCATCTGCTAAAACATCAATCAAAAGTTAAGCTTCAGTTAAACCTATCCTACTTTTTTATATGTATACTGCGTATCGTTTTACACGATTTCGATTTACAGGATTTTTCGTGGAAGATATCTACCATGTAAATCGAGGGATAGTTGAACTCCATATTTTTAAATGACTCAGTTGTTGTTGGGAATATTGCTCTTAGTCCAAAAATAAAAAAAGGCCCTGTATAACCTTATACATCCCATTTCCTATATCTTATTATTTTATTAATTCTTATTATTAATTTTATTCTATCTTAAAATAATAAAAGGTAAGTAAGTAGAAACATCTTCTTCGAATATTCAAACCTTTAAAATATTTCCGACAAAGAATATATTTATTTTCAAATCATTAAAATGATTGTGGCAACCAGAAAACAAACCGTCTACGAATTTGGAAAAAAGTGTGTGTCGTTAGTTAACACCATTATTTTAAAAATCCAAAGGTCTTAGATCATTTTCACCTGCATTTTGATCTCACTCACGTACAAAAGTCTCTGACAGTACAAAAGATGATCCACGACCAATTAAAATGAAATTTGCTTTCTTCACAATTGTCCTGATCATCAAATCTCAGTCTCATCATTGTTTTTTCTGAAACCTCTAGTTAACATTTTATATGTAATAAAATTTTATGAACAAGTGTATTCGCTGAAATTGACTTATTTTCCGAATTTACATTGAAGGTCTTGAAAAATAGCTTTTATATTTTAATTTTCTTCAAAACAACCGAGCACCCTAACGGAGCTATTGTGGCGAATTTCTTTTATTATAATTTTTTTCTTAATAAAAACGCAAAAATGCAAGAATTGCTTGGCTGGGCGAGCGCTAAGTGAAAATTTTCCATTTCACCAGAAATATGTGAAAAGGGTGCCCAAGCGCAAAGACCCAAACAATAATCATGAGTTCTTTCTTTTCTCGTCGCAAGGAAGGCATAAAACTTAGGCTGTGTTTACATTGCCATTGTATTGTGCCATCATCTGGTATCAGAGCAACACCACGCATAAATCCATAATTTTGCCAAGAAAAAGATGGCTTAATTGTAATTTGACTGAAGATCTTTTGTAACACCGCGGAACCAATTAAGGCTAAAAAATTGTATCTTCTGTTTTAATTGCAATTGCATGCAAAGCAGACGAAGGGTGTAATGTCGACAAATTGTTTTTTGTTCCTGGATGTACTTTTCAGTTGTTTTGTGACACGAAAATTCTGCAGAAAATGAGAGACAAGAAACCAACCTTGTTAGTATGGCGATCACTGTGTGGCACTGCAATACCTGGACCTAAATTACCTATGACGTCGTTTAAACTGGAGTAAATGCATCATATAACGTGCCTAGCAAGAAAACGCGATTTGAGATGCATGTCTTCACTCTTTTGAGGCATTGGTGGCGCCCCACCTACGAAAACCTCCGTCTTAGCCATACCCTAGGAGAGTGGAGATCGGCAACAACAAAAAGTCTTCTGGTATATAAAACGCATACCCAGGCATCGCACCGTACCGAGTGCTCGTTAAAAAGTGGCCGTGATCAGTGCTGTTGGGATATTGAGACTTTGATAGTGCCTAGGTACACCAGTTAAAAGTAGCGGCTGATCAAACCCAAGAAAAGTAAAAGTGATTACAAAAGAAAAGAGAAAATGCGTTCCTTTCAAGCAAGAGCCGCTGTCTTAGTGATCCTTGCCGGATTATGTGCAGCCCAGCATGGAGTTGACCCTGCCTACTTGCAGCAATACTATCAACAAGTAGCTGCTCAAGCAGGACATCGAGCGGCTGCAGGAGCTTCTCAGCATCAGGATGCAACCCCGATTTTTGAATCGAACGCCGAACAGCCTCAGCAGTATGTTACTCCAGGCCAGCAAATCAGACTGAAGGATAACGGTCAGGACCAGGTAAGTGTTAAGACCCTCATGGAAGGATCTTGAGGATCAAGCCAATCACTCGTTTCATTCAGGTAAGGGCACAACAGCAAAGCTCTCAGCACACGCAGGCTTACGTGGCACCGAACGTGCGCGAATACTTACAGCAGCCACAGCCCCAGCAGGTAATTCCTTAAACGCATTTACCAAAAGAAATATATAAGAAAAATCCCCAGGGAATTCGAATCGCGTTCTAATTTGTGTAAACTCCTGGCACTGTCACGGTGACGTCGTCTTCGTGGCCAATTGTTTAAGAGTCCAAGCAGAAACGAAAGATTTAAATGCCACGGAAATGGTTCTGCTTCTTGAAAACTTAAGGCAGTAGCTCCTTATGCTCGTCGATTAGGCCCAGCGGGTACCATCGAATCTCTTGCGATAGACATCTTGCCGTGTGCCTTTTTCGCGGTAAAATTATCTCTTGAAATGGGAACCGTGACAGCGAGTGGTTCTGTGTGAATCTGCGGATTTCTCATGGCTAAATGCCGTACCCACCGCGAATTTAATTAAAAAAAACCTTTTCTTCAGTTCTGTGCAGTTTAATTAGCAGTTATTGACACTGCCACGTTACCTCATGGGAGTCTGTTTTTTGTTCCAACGAAAATATGAAATTCTTAACAAACTTTCGGCAAAGTGATTTGTTAATGTGGAAAATGAAATTAAATATTTCTGCGAATAAGGCCGCGAACACGGGGGCCAATTAATTCGCCCGACAGCACCTTAATTAGTTTCTGATGCTGTCTTAGCCGGTTAATTTGTAGACGCCCGCTGGATGCAGTAATCGTGAAAATGATTTGTGCTGTTTGCGTTCGCATTTTGCAAACCCTCACTTTCGTGGTACAGAAAGTTCAATTGCCTGCTTGGCATTTACGCGAGAACAGGCCTGCTTTTTCTTCTTGTCCTCGACTACACTTTCAGGAGGTCCCAGAAAGATCAAGAGGAAGGAAGTTTGCCGTAAAGTCTTGCGAGTTCGGCTGGTTTGCTAAGTGTATAGACTGTGATTTAATGGCTTTAACCGACGGTGCTAAAATAAATAAAGTCGCTGATGTGTCACCTGTCACCACTTCACGGGTCACACCTTAGCGTTAATTTATGCTGGGAGCAAAAAATATTAAGACACAATCCATGTAAAAGGTATATTAATCTAGTTTGACCTAATTTGTGATATACTTTGTAAAACTTGTCTTTTCCTAAAGAACAACATATTTCGTTTCAGAAAAAGGTCGCTATTTTTTGTTTTCGTTATTTGATATTGATATTTAATTTGCCAATTCAAAAAACTAAGCTCCAGCAAGATCCTTATTTGAATATCTTATGGAATATATTTTTTGTTGGTTTTCGTATTAGTTATAAATTTTTATTAATTAATATTTTCAAAGAATTGAACAAAGCAAATAATTATACGATTTTCAAAAAGCTTTGAGCGGCAAACCTAGCAAATAAACTTTAAAATCCTTTTTAAAAATTATTAGAAAGCTAATATGTTAATTTATATATTATATTAATAATACGAATATATAATAACGAAATATTTAAATATTACTACTAAGACTAACAATTAAAAAGAATAACAAGATTTATTCTTAGTATTGTTAATGGTTTCACAGAAATCCTCAAATATCACGTCTTTTGAGACGAGAAATTTTGTCACTGTCGCGCACCGCCTCAAGTGAAAACCTCCATTTTTTAAAAATCCGGTTACAAAGTAAAAATTATCGTAATAGTATGAAAATATACCCTATTTGACAAGGCTTATAAAGAATTTGAATTCTTACTAATCAAAATTCAGCAAAAATTGGAACTTTCTTCAATATTTGCTTTATATAACTATTATTACATTATTTTATTTCCCTTGATATTGATATTATTTTATTTTATTTTATTTTTTTTTTTTGACTAATGAGTCAGAAAAAAGTTACTTTACTGTAAAAGCTTTTTTATAAATTGTCTAAGACAAATATTGACATAATATTTCACAAGTGTGGTATAACAGAAGTAAAACTAGAATAGAATTTGTACAATTTTGCATACGAAAAATTTTACATACACAAAAGAGGATTTACATTGATATTGTAATTTTTATACACAATGGAGTTATTAGAGCATTAAAAACTTACTGAAATTGGTTCATTTCCAAAAGTCGAACAATAAGTATGAAAACGAATATAAAATATTTTACCTTGAATTGCAGAAAGAAACTATTCAGTTTAATGAATCACTGCAGTTTACGAAATCTAACGTTAAGGTATTTAAAAAGAAAAAAACAGAAGTAAATACATAAATGTAAAAAACCAATAAAATATTCAGTAATTATTCTCGTTAAATGAAATTTTTAATTATACTTATTCGCTGGAAGCAGATATCAATTACAAATATTTCAAACTTTCGATGTGGATTTTCAAAAGATGTAGGACGTGGTCTCAGTCTTTAGTAAAACACAATTTCATTTCGACTATTTGGACAATTTATAGTTTTCATGTCCGATAATTTTCAATAGTTCACTTTCATACATCTTCGAAGAAGGAGCAGAGTTTTTAAAACAATTTTATTTTATCAGTTTCTCCGATATCTATATTATACTATTCAAGACTATGATAATAAACAATAACCTACCAATCATTAAATGACTACAATTTAAGAAGTCAACAAGAACAAATCTATTTTAAAAAATTTATTTTTCGTCATTTGAAATATTTTACTATAAATTTAATGTCTACCATTTTAGTGTAAATATTTTTAATTATTCTACTTTTTCCGTTAGTATTTAAAAATATTACATCTCGTTATCATTTTCTTTAATAGATGTTTTAAATATGATTTCAAAATCTCAATCCTTAAGCGCATTTTTCAATTGATGAGTTAATTAAGCTTTGCCTAAACCATATAAAACCATATAGCACTATTTAAAGAAGATCAACATTATTTCAGTGACTCGCAATTTGCGGCAATTTTACCCATTTTTAGCTCACGCAGTAGACTTCCACTTAATTGTTTTTTTAACGTAAAAGAGATCATAACCCTATTTTTGGGCATCTTAAGAAACTATCAGCTCCACCACACGCAAGATGTGTTCCTTTTGCTTCGATTGATTTTGATTGACATTGGTATTAGGAAATTGGACGTCTAAATCTAGTTGAAGCAATTAACTCATGGCAATTAGGTCCACGGGCGTCATTCTTCAGATCGAAATAGTTAATTGAAATCTATCTAACACAAAAAATTATTTGGTGTTAAGATTGGTCTTCAAAATGCATTATCAAGAATAATTTGGTTCTTTGAACGTCAAGTTTAAATGTAATTTCGGAAGCGATTAAAAATTGTATTGTAATATTGATTTTTCCTTCAACTGATCGCTGCAGTTTGCAGTGAATGGTTTTCCTCTTTTTACCCACTGAACTGTAGCTCCATATAAAATTTCCTGCAATTTAAATTTATTTAATGGCATCCGGCAAAAGTGTGATATTGTGTTATTCACTCGATTTTCATTTTTCAGGTTCAATATGTATCCCCGCAGTCCCAACCACTGGCCTACAAACAGAATGCGGCAAGACAGCAGCTGTTGCGACGACCACAGGAAGAATATCAAGCCCATGGCGGAAAACTAGCCAAGGAGGAAAGCGAAGATTACGACGTAAGTAGAAAGATTCATAATATCAATCAGCGGCTAATTGTAGTTCCTCCATGAAGAATGGGGAAACATTTACCTCGCCTCGATTCGCTGCGCCTGTCCGCATCGCGGGCCACAAGCGCCGGCTGCCGCGCTGCAAGATAGTGGCCACGATGATTCACTGTAAAACAGTTGAGAAACGATTTTGAGGATGATTTATTCGAATGAATTGACTGGTGCAGCAATCGCTTATTAGTTAATAGCCAAATCTGACTTTCTTAACGGGCTTCTTCATAAGACCAGCCGCAGCGGAAGCTATGCTGGAAAGTGCAAGGTTAACAAACTGAGATTGTCCGTGAATGCTAAAGACAAGATCACCCGCAGAGAAAGTCAGAAACATCGAGGATATGTACGATCGTACGAATTACGACGCCTCATTTACATTCTTCCTGAAATTTGAGTTTCAGGCGCTCCTCCGCGCACTATCGCAATATATTACTGCCTTTCAGCAGATCAACTACGTTCTGCTAGCAAGTGGTGAAAGTAATTTATAACGACGGTCATATCTCAACTTCTTCTTTCGTAGCTGAAACTTGTATCTTGACAAATAAAGTAATAGTGAACTTTCTGCTTCAACTAGAAAGACTTGAATTCGCAACATGTCCAATGGCTTTGTTGCATTAAGCGGATGATTTATGTTTTGAAATTATCATAAGGCTTTATATCATCCATAAAATGCACACATGTACGATTTGTATGATTTTAAAAGTATTGCAACTTTGGTTGAACCATAGTTAACTTGTATTGATAATGAAGTGCATTCATCTATAATGTTAAAGATGATTTCTGGTTCCTACTTACTTTCGTCAAAGTCCCAATTTTTTGTGTCTAATTAGTACCTTGATAATTTCTGAAGAAAAAGTTTTACACTTATCTCAAGACTTTTGTTAAGTGCGGGCAACTTTTACCATTCTGAAAATCCCCATATGAACCTGATCGTGGAACTTTTAGGAATAACCCCCTTAGACTGACTGCGAAATTAATTTGTGTAAGATAATTAAATTAAATTAGTTTTAGACCTATTAACTTCAGTCTTTAAATTTTTAAATAAAGTGGTATTCAGAAGTTATGTAGAGCAAATATATTCAACTTACTTCTAATAATGAAGTTTCTACAACTTTACTTACTTTATTGTATTATTACCTTCGATAATTCTTTTTTCCTAATTTAAAAGCAAAATGGTGCTACGTTTCGTATAACTTTATTACTGATTTACATTACGATTTAGCACGCCATATATGAATTTTGAATGTGATATACTAAATTTTTTTAGCATTCTTGTAGAGATACGTAGGCTTCTCAGTATTATATTAATCGCCGGCATAAACCTACAGATTAAATTGCTATTTATTTACATTATACTAAAAATTTATATAATAGTTTTACAGTTAACCTTAATATCGTGGTCAATTATTTTATCAATGATTTTGATGTATTTCATAACCGCATTTTATACATTTTAACCTGCTTACTTTCACAAATATTAGCTTATAATAAATCTTTAAAAAATCTAGACCTTTACTTAAACAGTATATTAATATTAAGAATTTAGCATCCTCACTTCTTTTAATAATACTGAACACAGTACAGTATAACTTACTTTCAACCTTAGCAACCCAACCCTATGCCCTCTTTTTAATATGTTAAAAGAAGAATAAAACCTAAAAATTATTTATTTAGTAATAAAAGCAATTTTCTTACTTATTTATAACAAAAATCCACGGGTATCCGGTTTCATCCGGAAATACTTTCATTTATTTCAACTTTACTTAATAGCGCCATGAACCTGAATTTGCTTTCATAATGTGACCACATTTCGCTGATTATAAAACCAATTAGTTAATCAATAAAATCAGCAGAGAAAAATCGTGTACAAAAAGCGTTTCCCTATAAACAAAAGCACTCCTAAAATTTCAACAGGCAAGTACATCACGTTCATTGCTTCATCTTTACATTCAAGGAGCACCCGGAGAATCCAAATTTTGCATCGTTTCTTAATTAAAGCAAAAACAGCACCATATCGGTTGACACAGTTTTCGCGACGGGTTGAATAACTCTTGTCTTGCATAATACTGCAACCATTTTCCTAAAGTAAAAGTACATATCACGCATGCACTGACCACCGACCAGTTTGTCCCGCGCCAACCCTGCGACAAACTCTTTCTGCCTATTGCAAAATCCCGCGACTGTACTGTTACTATATCACACCTCTCCAAACACGAGTGCACTACAATTACAATTTAGGCCTTATCAACAACGGTTAAATTACCTTAATTGACCTTCGTCGGGATCATACGCAAATTAAAACTTTCGCGGTGTGATCCCATCAAAGAGAGTTATGGCGGCTGCTGGCCAGGTATGCCGAATGGTGTACAGGTACAGTAGCACCGCGTAATCCAAAGCGTAAGTTGATCTGATTTACTTTCACTGGAAACCAGTTATTCTTTCTTCGTTTTCCCTGCGCTGCCAGGTAACCCACAAGAGCTCGCGAGCGCATGTACTGAAAACGCTATCTTTGCGCCAGTTACGTGATAGTTTGAGCAACGACCTACCTTTTGAAAAAACTTCCACGTTCTTTAACGGGGGGCATGAAGTGAATTTGTAATCCCGCGGAAAGTGGACCACCACCGGAGGAATTTTTATATCACTTTCATTGACATCGGTGTTTCGTAACAACGTGTATTCATGCATACCGCTGCCACTTTTCCTCCTTCCAGCCCAATCCATCTTACCAGTTCGGATTCGATGTCAAGGACGACGAATTCACAAACTACCAAAACCGCAAGGAGGTCCGTGACGGAAACGTGATCAAGGGAAGTTACTCAGTCGTTGACTCTGACGGTTTCATCCGGACCGTGAAATACACCGCGGACCCTAAGGACGGTTTCAAGGCTGAGGTGATCCGCGAACCCACAGACATCGTTGTCAAGATCCCGACACCCCCACCAGCACAGCTCCTGAGGCACCAGGAACCTTCACAGCACCAGCAGTACCTGTCCCCCCACCAAGTCAAGGCCCAGCAACAACAGTACTATCAACAGTAAAAAGCCAACTTTTCATCCCAGTCGTTATCACTTAGCATTTCTATTAAGTAGATGCATTTTAATTAGCGTTACTCTTTTTGTTTAATTATTTATAGAAGACACAATAGGGGTCTACTACTACATCCTAAAATTCATTGTGACTTGTGATGTTAAAGCGGCCGCTTCAATAAATATCAAAAATATTTTATTTATTTCTTATTGCAACCTTTCTTTTATTCCTTTGAGACAAAACCTTGATACCAATTAAAATTATGAATTCGATTTAAAATAAACAATTAAAAGCATGTGACATAAAATTTATTATTTATGCCAAAAACGATCAGAGCTTATTTGTCCGATTTATTAAAATTCTTACTAAACTATAAATAACTCAATTTTAATATTTACTTTCCATTTTTTCCAAAAAGATTTTTTGCTCATAGCTTTTGAGGCTTATTTGTATTTGTCCAAATCATCTTTTAAAGTACCTTTCTATTGCTATTAAGTCTAAATTTATTTCGAGCCCCTTTCTAAAATAATAAAATAATTTACTTTGAAAGTCACGAACTCAAACTATGAACGAGCGGGGTACAAATAAAACAAGTTTACATTTCTACACTATCGGAATTGCAGAATTTCAACTTTATTAGAATTTCAACCTTTTTTTTCATAAGTAGTAACAGTAGCACTTTCCTATTTTTTGGGCAAGAGATGTATGGGCTTAGTTTGAGTCTGAAAACGACATTCCATTTTGAAATAAAATAGATTAGATTTACAAAAACAAAATCTTATGCCAATTTTTAAAATATATAAAATATAAATGAAAGATTAGAAATGATTAGAAATTTTTCAGATTTTCTAATAATTCGACGTTAACGACGTAGCTCTTGATTTCTTTGATATTTTTTTACTTTGAACAAATGGATGATTTCATTTTAAAAAATAATAGATAATTTCACTACAGATTTCTGCGACTTGAAGATTTAAAAAAGAAAAAATTTATATATCAACGGTCACTTTAAAAATTCTTTAAAAATCTATAACTTATTACAAAAGCAAAATGACTTGAATGGAACTTAATATTAAGAACTTAAATTTATAAGCAAAGAGTTTTAGTTTTATAATTAAATTTTTTAGAATTCATGTATTACTTGGCAAATGATTACATTCGTGCAGACCGGAGTAATTCTGAAATATTTATGACAATAAGAAATATTGAATAAAAATTAAAATAATGTTAGAAGAATTGCTGTAAGCTGTCTAGGAAAATATTAAATTAATCTAGAAAGTGTGATTTATAATCTTTTCTCGAGGACCTATGTCCGATTAAATTTAATTGAATAACATTCTGCGACAATCTCCAGTTTTCAGAATATAAAAATAAATCAAAAATTGGGTTAGTATTTTCTATAACACAAATTATGAGTATTTTTAATAAATATTTGGATTCTTTCCTATTTTCTTTATATATATAATTTTTTTAATTAGAAATAAACACAGTTCTTCAGTTATATTTATACCTATATTTTGTTTCTACGCACAAATGCATGCATGCTTTCGGCTGTTTCAATTATATCATCAAATACTCATTAACCAATTTTTATGACACGTATAAAGAATAACAGAAAGTCAGTATTGTAAGCTAATAAAAGAGCAAGTTTAATGTTTTCCACAAAAATAAATATATTTTATTTCATTTATAATTTCTTTACAAATAAGTCGATTGAGAGAATTTGACAATTTCAGTTGAGTGAAGCAATACAAATAAATAAATCAATTTTAGCTTTGTAAGTTTTCTCAATTAGTTATTTCTAAAGATTGCAGCCTGTGGCAATTTATATCTTCATATTGAACACTCCACGCTGAAAATTACATTAACTTCGATTATTGCGATAAGGCTAGTATAAAAGAATAATATGTTTGCTGCTGTTTTAATCCTAAATTTTACGATTAAATGTGATTTGACTAGAAATTTCACTCATTTGACCCTAAAATGAAACTTAAAAGATGATTGACAAAAATAAAAATCAAACTTTACGTCTAATTTTAGTGAAGCTTTAAATAAGTGTAAGTGTTAATTGCTTTCTTATTGACCTGCACTGTCCGAATAAATGGTTTTATTTATATATTCCTTTTGAAAATTAATTAACAAAACATTCAAAACTCTTTGTTGTTTTATATAAATATAAATTTACTTTTACATTTAAGGCTACTTTTACATCCGACAAAATATAGTACAGCGCAAAATTGAATACGTTTAGGCACTTTCAGCTACTTTACGAGTTTCGTTTGTTTTAAACTTACAAAATCAAAAATTAATTTTATTTACTTAAATCACTTAGTTTATAATTTTATATTTAAGAAGTATAGTTCACATTGCCTTATGTTTTCGTCGAGGTCGTATTATATTTGGGTATATTGCTTACTTTAGCCATAAATATTATTTCGACAATATTTAGTAAAGTTGTGGACGATGATAATTCGCATAAATTTTTGAAGATATTGTTGGTTTGGCTTCAGTTTCTAGTAGTCAGTTTCGCCTAAGACGCTGTACATCAGACGTTTAAAAGAGCCACTTTGATGAATTTCGTCTGAATTTAATAGCTGTTGTGTTTTAAAAATAATGGAGAAAACATTATTAAACGATAGTATTGAAAAATAAAAATTGGTGATATTAGACAAGCGCATAATTGATTTTGTCGCAAATAAATTATAGAAATAAAAAAATTAAAATCATGGATAAGGAACACGCAAATGTTTTATATGAATTATAGTTGAATGACGATGCGGCAATGCAGCTAAATACCATACGCGTATATGTACATATGTTTGTTACTCGACAACATCTCAACAACAAAGTCGATCAATATAGAGTTTGACACAGATATAACCTATGTATGTCCCAATCTAACGTACAATGTAGTTTTTATCCTCATCGACAGGATCCGTGACATGACACAATCCAAACACGCGACGCATGCTTTTTTCTGATGTCTTATAATCGTATTATTTGCATTACTGAATACTCGGTTTTATCCATATGAATGTGATGTTTAAGTATTAATTATTATGCACGTGTTTAAAGTAACCTACTGACAAAACTCATAAGAAAGTTGATGAACTCATACGAAACGAATAGTTAATAAAGCAATTACTAGTTGATAGACATCGGATGTGCACTTCGTATTTCCTAAACTTAAGTCACTATTGGTAAAAGTGAAAACCTTCACTGAAAGCAAACCAGATTAATTGATGATTTAAAGAATTAACTCCAAGTGAATGGGACTTTTCATTTCTTTTATATAAATTATATTTCCAATTAAATAAAAAATGCTTTTAAGGAATTAAAAATATTGTCCGCCAAAATTTATGTAATTTCCAATAATAAGTTTTCACTTTTGTTAGTAGCATAAGTGGAATGCCTAACATAAGACGTTGAAGTCTTAATTTGATACCACATATTTCAACTTGTTTAACAATAAAATTCTTCGAATAAATGCTTATGATTTGTGGGTAAAATAATTAAACGACGAGACAATCGAAATGATAACATGAATGATATGAAAACGAAAAGCAGTGAAAATTTAAAATTGCAAGGAGCAGATGACTAATTGCATTTTACTGCATTTTGATTTTTTAAAGACAGCAGCATAAAGTAAGTCCTTAAATGGCTGTCGTTACCACCAAAGCGAAGCCAATATTAACGAAAATCAGACCATCTCAGTCTCAGTGTATTTTACTCACATGCGCCGGGGAGGTAGGATTCGGTGCTGGACGGGGCGATAGAGGTTTCTAGAAGAATTTAAATATTCAAAAAATGAATCCTTACCCACATTTCACTTAAGTTTTTTTTTTAAATGCATAATATTCGATTACATAAATTTAATGCATGAATGCAATCAACTAAAGTGCCAAAGAGAAAAACAAGAACAACTTAACATCGACCTTACCTTTCCTGGAACCAAACGGTTCGGACGGAAGACTTTCGGCTGAACGGGAACAGGAATCTCCTGAACATAATCACCATATCCTTCTTCTTGAACAGCCTTGAAGGTTTCACTTTTTGATGGATCATAGACGACAGTCTTCTTGTAGCTGAGATATCCAAAACCACCAGCGATGTCGAATTTATCGAGTTTTTGTTTTTTAAGTTTTTAGTTTAATTTTCATGATGTAATTTTGGTTGATGGCGGTTTATAGTAGTAGTAGTAATAATTGGTGATAGTAGTAGTGGTTGGTGAAGGAGGATCATTACGCGAATTTTTGGTTTTGTTTAGATTAAAAAGAGAAAAACAAGATATGGACAGTGCGTTAGACAAATTACTCAATCATTTCGTTTTTTTTTTAAATTATTATATAAATTGATTAAAGTAAATGACTTAATATGATAAAGCGATAAAATGTCTTAGTATTATTCTAAAGTAAACTTCATTAGCTCTTTATTGTTAATGTCTTTTATATACATATGAACTAAAGCTGCTGTTTTTGAAAATGATATTCAAATCAAACATAGTTAGGAGCTTGATAAAATAAAAATGTAACTATGATACTGTTGCAATTACAAAAAATATAGGGGTATGTGAATTATTGGGAACAAAACAATTCTCTAAAAGTATTGCATTCTTTTAGTTTTTAATAAACCCTTCTTTTAAAACTGTTTAATATATATCACAGCAAATGTGCAATATTTGCACATAATATATTCAAAATTCACTAGGAAGTGATAACTTCAACAATTGTCAAAATCGAAAATATTTGATGTTACACAAAAACGCTCTGTTCCCTTAAACTTACGATTCATTTAATGTGCTTCCTTTAATATTTTAATTGAATATAAAATGGGCGTCCTTTCGAATTATAGTGATATATTTTGGAAAGCATTTTATTTTATTTATTCACTTGATAGAGCTCACCTTTCTTTCTTGTATGTATCTTTTAATATTTGTAGCAAAATAGTAGCGATGATATATTACCTGGCTTTTATTAAAGTAAAGAAAAAGGTGATAATGTCAGTTATGTTGATAATTAAGCCTCATACACTTTTAGAGTCGTTTTTTATCCATATAAAAATAATAAACCATAAAAATAATTATTGTATAAAGTTCAACTAAAATGATTTTCTACGAATAAGTGTAGTTTAAATGTAGTTATTTTGATTTATAAAACAGAAGAGCGCTATTTCTCGAATACGAAATAGTATTGAATACTTTATTTTCTTGTTCGAATTATTAATTAAAATGTGATTATGCTTTGAAAATGGCAGCTTTCGCTTAGGAAATTATGACACAATCCCACGATCAAATCTGAAGGTTGCGGAGGCATAATTCAAATTCAATCCAAATAAAATTTTAACCAGCGTTACGAATCAAATGAAATGATCATGTTGTGATTTGTATTCTCCACCACAGTCAATATTACCTATATATAGCTATATGTACGTTACTTGGATCCATATATCCCGTAAAAGTTTAGAAAAAACTACGAGCCTTTATTCGATTTTATGTTTACTACCTGATCAGGGACAGAATATAATTTGTGTCTAATAGCACATAATATTCTATCTGTGTTTTATGAATAGAAAACAACTTAGATTAAATTACCACCTTCCACTCTACGTATATATAAAAACCAAACGATTTCTTTCTGGACGTAAACAATAATTGTCCACGAAACCAAAAAGTGATCGGATCTATAATCTTATAACATTAAATAAAATCTTATTCAAAAATTTTCATATTATTTTTATGAATTTTGAATATATATGACAAATATTTATTATATAAAAAATCCTCTCCAGTCCAAAACTCTGTTATGTAATGAGATCAAACCAATTTATTAGCAATATTTGCAAGTAAATATCACAACTGATGAAATTCCGTTTCCCAACAATTCATTAAAGCTAATATTGCTTGCATATTAAAGTGTGTTCTATTAGTTATATAAAAAACAAACGTCAAAAATATATTACATTAATATATATCAAAAAATAATTGAAACAAAATACAAAAATTGACCTAAAACAAAAACAGCAACCCGTAGTATTAGTCCTCTCTTTCAATAAAAAATAATTGAAGAAATAAATATAATTAATTTAAATATCATAAGAATTCAAATATTCAAAAATATCACTTTAAGATAATGTTAACATCCGTTCTCCAGGATTTTACCATTTTTAAATGGGAAGCATATACAAATCCAGTAATATTGGGAAACTTAAATATTCAACGATAAAAATTATAATAATTATTATTCAGTTACTTTCTTGTTAACTTGTGGAGTTTTTAAATATTTCAAACATAATAAAATAATCTATAGTTAAAATTAGAAATATTACAGTAGTGAATTCATTTGTTCTGTGTATTGTCAGTTTAAATGAATTTGATTATGAGGAAAGTATAGTTATTATTTGACTAATCAAACAAGCTACATCAGAGGACTAAAGGATAGCTTAAATAAGGACAATAGGAACTGGGATTAGTGAGATTCAAATTTCCCTAGTATTGACGATATCGTTGTTGGCGCTGTAGCTGTTCTTGTAGTTGTTTTTGTTTTTGTTGCTCCAGGATTTTTTGTTTTTGTTCCAGGAAAGATAGATCGATGAAAATTCTAATATTAATTGTGCAGCCAAATTCTTATCACACACATTATTTACTGTATATAATTATTTAACTAAAATAACTACATAGCTCTACAAAGTTAATTTGCTTAAGATTTTTAATGTTAGTATTACTACTTTATAGCTTCCATTCCTGATGTTAATGTACTCCTTCCTTTAGGTCTATGCGACTGGACCTTAGTTCTATCTAAAAGCATTTTCATTACCTACGGAATTTTGACAACAGCCAATCAAAAGGCAATTTAAATAAAACACTGATAAGCCAAACAAGATGTTTAATCTCAAGAAACTGCGCCAAACCATTAAGCGCTCACGTCCAGTCATTCACGCTGAAAAGCCTATTCTTGCTTATTTTAACTCCTCATACATAGTCTTATTAATGTAGCTTAACGCTGTAAATGCAAAACTCCATAAAATACCAGGTCCTAATAACTCATTTCACGATTTGAAGATATAAATGCCTCTGTCCTTCATTGGTCATTACTTTCAGCGAAATATTTACGCTCTATTTTTTTGAATACATATAACGAGTTTTATGGTTAAGCACACTGATTTTTCGAAAAGTGAAAATTCTTGTTTCCAAGCAAATTAGATAATTTTTGGTTACGTGGAATAACAACATTAACAAATCCGCATGCAAGAGATAAATCCTTACTCATGTATGTTGAGGTTGTATACTAAGGCATTGTATAATACCTACCAGTAAAAGTATAAAATTAAAGTAGAAAAATTTATCTGCTCTTAACTGTGAGTGTCCAGTCTTGCAAAAAAAACCAAAATTTTACATATCGTAAACATTTCTAGACTACGTTGTAAGAAACGTTAGGGAGAGAAGTTTCTGTAAGACAATATAAAACTGCGGACAATTTTATCAAAACTTTAAATAAATATTCAATATTAAAAAAATTTTTTATTTTCCCATCTAAAAGATCCGTCTTTTATCGTCAACAAAGATTCATATTCAATTTAATTTTGCCTCTATCTGTATGCCCTTGCTTTCGTCTTAAAAGGTATTTCATTTTGATTTTAAGCTTTTGAAACAAACTTTTACAAAATTTAGATTCGACTTTTGTGAGAGTCGCAAGACGAGCCTTAGAGATCTTGGATTCAAAACGATTAGTCTTTTTATGGTGTTTTCTTTCAAAAACATTCTATTATTCTTTTAAAGAATTGCGGCCGATTTTATTTTAAATTAAATACGGGAAACTTTTTATACATTAAACTAGAACTTCAAGAAACATTTTCACGTGTATTAGACTTCTTGCAAGTAGTTGATATTTATTACAATCTTTTAATCGCAATTGCTTTACAAAAATATACAAAATAGGAGAATATTGAATTTTTTACCAGAATGTTAGGTAAAGCAAACTTGTTCTTTTGACGCTATCTTAGCCATAATAATTCTTTGCTATTTATTATATATCTTTATTATTAAAAAAATAAAAGTATTACTTCTAATTAAAGATATTACTTTTCCAAATAAAAAAGCTCTTTTGAGCAATATGGGATATATGGGAAGTTTCTTTCGTTCAGTGTACGTAACTAATTCGAAGAATATTCAATTTAAAATTGTTTGATGTTTAACCAAATCACTAATTGGACATTAGCTTTTCTTTCGAATATAGTTTTTCTTTCTAATTATAGATAACTTTAGACATTACATTCATGAAGGTCGATAGGAAAATTTCCAGAACATGTGAAGAATTTTCTTAATCGAGCTAAAATTACAACGGCTGAAATTAAGAAAAATATTTATATTGCATATGATATTCTTTTTTTCACTTTTTAATGATTTATTCACTGAGAGAAGCTACCTATAATTTTAAAACATCTTTTTATTCCCTGCGAATTTCTTATTTTAAGGAAATTGGTAATGCACAGAGATAAAATTAGCTAAAAATAAATGCAACAAACATCAAGAAGCTTAGCATGCACTGGCATCATCATCAAACACCATCCTATATTTATTTTTCTGGTTTGCTTATTGTAAATATTCTTAAACTTTGTTTGTATTTTTAAACTTTATAAAATTAGGTATAGTTAGTTCTAGGGAAGCTCAAACATTCATAGAAACTTGTGGAAAAGGTTAAAATTGGGTTCAGAAGTTTATTCACTTCTTTGAACATCTATTGCCTTTTGAAAGAAGAAACACATAATAAGAAACCAAAAATGTCGTCATAAACAATTTTCTCGCAATGCAAAATATCATTTAATAACAATATATTTTAGCTTACAAACAAGAATATTTATTTAGTTATTTCTTTGACACGTTGCGCTTTTAGCACTTTACAGTAATGCAACTTTTTTCTCGAATCATACATTTCAAACTGTAATGCAAACTACATGCTTAATGCACGCTTTTCTAACTTTGTATCGAAGCTGTCCATCCATACAATATGTAAAATATACGACTGTACGGACATTTCAATGAACAAAGCTCAGGATGGAGCCATAGATTATCTGACAGAGAGGTGTGGTCTGCGTCGTACAGACAATCACAAAAATGCATAATTACATATATGGTATACCGTACTCTGATTCATACTTACATGCATTAATTTATAACTACAACGTCAATATCTATCCCTGAGCAACAAAAACATAAATTTTAGAATAACAAAAATCATTTTACATATGTACAAAACTTTTTTCTAATTTCTTGGAGCTTTGCCACGTAGCCAAATAAATGTCTATTTTGCTTGGATAAGGAATAAAACAAAAACACTGTGCAATGTGCTGATTTTTGTGTTTAAGTGTATGTTGCAATAATTAAATAAGAAAAAAAAAAGATAAACTAAGCATTAATCCATTCAGCCCAAATAGCAGAATATTCCAATCACGCTCATAGCTCTCTATTTTTCTCATTATGTTTTCTCATTATGATTTTAATTTTAAAATCGCAACAAATACAAACTAGTAATATAAAGTGAAGAGACGAATTAAATTAATGAAGTTGATAATTATTATTAAAATTATTTCAATACTTTGCTATGAGCGAAGGGTGGAGAAAAAATGACTCGAATGAGTTAAACCAAAAACTTGTTACCCTTGAATTTTAGTCGGCAATGGTCGATATATAGGGCTTTTCTTGAATCTAGAGAATTTAAATAATTCAATTTATTTTAATCTGTACATTTAATCATTAATCCACTTAATGTATTAAAATATTGAAAGAATAAAAATTCTTTACTATAACAGCATTTTTTTGCAGCAGCCTGAATGCTTCTGTTAATTTTCTAAATTTGCCTAAAAGCTGAATGTCGAAAATTTCCATAAGCTAACTTTCCATTATTTACAAATTTATATATAGTAACCCTATTTTACAGCTAATAGGCTAACTTAAGCTTAAGCTTAGCTACAAAACTGTACTTAATACTTACGGTACTGTTTGCCTGATTGTATTTTCGATGTTTCTGTCTGAATAGAGCCCTATTGGTGAATTAAATTGCTTGTGAAAAACCTGAAAATTTTAAAATAGTAAAAAATAAATACATAATAATGTATTAGAATTGAATTTTGAAAACTTTAAGGTTCAACTGCTATTTTGTCTTGAAATGGCAGACATGCAGGCTCAAAATAGAATCAAAAGGATGTACAAAAAGTCTTCGAGATTTGTTTGTGTAACACTTGAACTTCTATTAAATTGTCACCTGCATACTTGACATACGAATAAAGTATACTAACTCTTGGCAAGAAACCAATATTTTATTTATTTTCTTCTATTATCATCTGTAAATGACTATTTCAATAATTTATATTCAGTTTATATTATTTCACGTTGCTTTATTTTCTTTAAAAATATTGACATCTATTTTTATTTTATTATTGAAACAAGTGGTTGATGTCACTAATTTAGACTTCGTTATATCGTAAAATTTATATATGCATATTTTAGACTAAGTTATTTTTATTGATGTCGCATTTTTAAAAACAACGTCGCGCTACAATCCCAATCATAATAAAGTCAATGAAATAAAGCAAGGGTGAAATAACATGATAAAAACCAGTATAAATTGTAGAAGTATTAAACTGTAATCATTATAATCAGTACTTAAAACATCGATTTTAATTATTTATTTTCCCTTTATATATATATATATAGTTTTTTTTTCAAAAATTTAGATCACATTTTAATTTCACATTTTTCGACCAAAAATCATAATTTGAAATTTGAGGAAAATTCCTTTAAAAGGTAAAATGTTGAAATACTTACTCTTCCGCTTGCAGCATCTTCTCCCACAACTCGGTGCAATACTGTGTCAGCAACCTTCGAAAGAAATAGTGTTAAAAACTCTGTAGTATTGTACAAACTGAGTATATTATCATTTTAGTTACTTTTTGCTTCATTAAAACATCATGGAAGTCGTGGGCAGGTGGAGCGCGCACAGATGGATTTGGATGGTGTCTTAAGTAACACTCTGTAATAGGAGCATCTTTTTTAACTTTAGCACCGGGTAGAACCAGTGGAGTTGTTCGATATGGCTGAAAAAAATAGTAGAGGCTATAATTTTTGTATATTTGGTATTTATCATCAGATAAATTAGTTTAGAATTGTATATGGGTGATATGAGATCGATTTCACATTTTTGTCAATGTTTCGTTTTCGTTATACCAGCAGAACAGAAAATGAAAATTTTGTGCAAACCTGAACAAAAATTAGAAAAATCAAAATGTATTCAAAAACTAAATCGTTCTAAATGTTCGTCCTCGTTCTGATATGTGACCTTCGCTCCACACCAGAAACTTAGTCGAGATGATCTATATTTAATCGCCAAAAGCTCACACATTCGAGCAGAATGGAACGAGAGCGGAATCGCTGATCACAAACACTTTTAGCGCTTATTTTTGAAATGTACCACCGAACTCATCACATCATGTGAAAATTCTTCTAATTTTACTCCAACACAACGTGGCATATCTTTTTTAAATTGCATACGGCATATTCATTCCTCTATAAGTGGTAAACTTTTTTAGTAGACTTCAATGAGAAAAGTCCGTCCTTGATCCAAAGTAAAAAGTGTTAGTGTAATCATTTAAAGGAATTTTTGGAAAAATTTAATTACTCGTAGAGGAAGTATTTTCGACACATGACGTGAGTCTACACGCAGATAGATTTTCGCTTAAGAATTCTAGTGATCTTTTAGCTGTACTGAAAACCACTGGCTATGTGAATGTTAACATTTTCCATAAAAAATTACTTCATCTAAAAAACATTCAGAGGTAAGTTCATCACTGAACTACGTACATTTTTGCAATAATCAAAATTAAGACGAAGTGCAAAATTTTCTTCTTAATTTACTGCTTCGCCGATGCCACATTAATTTATCGCCACACGACGTAATTAGGAGTCCTTATTTAAAGTCGGATATATTTAGAAACTCGTCGTCAATGTCAAACACAGACGCCCGAAATAAAACGTCTTAACAGTCCGATCGCGAGAGTCTTGTTCATTTTACTTTCGGTGAATTTATTCGCTATGGCATTTTCTATGATGTAATTTTATACTTTGTTCCGAAAATTAAAAGTCTTACGTCTGGTAAGTGCTTATTAATAGCTCTGATTTGTTTTCATATAAAATTTCTGATATGGTGGCGCATAAAATTCTAAATTTATTTCGTATGGAATTAACAAAACTGGTAGTTTTGTAAATAATATAAGAAGAGAAACTATGCCTTTTACAGACATATGTTCCGTTTTTTGTATTGAGCTGATACATTAGCTTAATACTTACTAATATAGAACAAAAGTCTATAGTGTTATACAGTTTAAAAATCGAATGATCTAGTTCCGGTTTAAGTAATAATTTTAAATCAAAAAACCAACAACATACATTTTTTAACGATATCATGAGTATTACAAGTTATGAATTATTATAAAAAAAATTACAGGAAAACTCATATGTGGTTTTGATAAAATTCGTCAGATAACTTTTGCGAGAAAGGTATAAATGACTTTAAATAAATTTGATTTTGCCTACGTCTGATTTATATGTGAAAAGTGGATAAAGAGATCTCGAGATTCAAGTGTACCTTTATTCATTTGTTTTTATATACATACTTCTGTTCCTACTCCGTAAGGACAAGTTAAATTTCAAATTTAAAGCACTTTATTTTGCTCTCAATTTAAAAAGATCAACAGAGAGAGCGTTATAAATTTTGTAGGATATTCATAATATGTTTTTTATTTATTTATTTATTTATTTTTTTTTTGCAATAGACGAATTATAAATTACCAATAAATATATCATTAATTCTGCTTGAAACTAGAAAGAGACTATACCTTTAATTCTATTTTTATTCTACTATTTAAAAATAAAAGCAAAAAAAAAACACATCACAGAAGAAATAAAGCTGTTTTCAATTTGTTAAGTCTAAAGAACTTCCTTTAAATCCATTATTTAAAAATTGTGCGTTAACACGTCTCCAAAACTTGGAATTCGTATATCCTACACTACTTTTCATAATAAACGTTTTTTTTTAAATGTATAACTATCATCAACATTTTAATTTAATTTAGGAGTTAATACACCTCCTTTTTTCATATTAATATTTATTGCGTTTAGAATCATAATAAACAAATATTTTAAGACAAATTGCGACTAACGCTTAAAAAACGAATGATATATTTTTTTAAACACTCCTCAATTCACACAGTAGAATTTCCTTAAGCTATCCACTTAATAACGTCGCTTACTGTGGGCTAACTCTGTTATAAAGTTTTAAGCGACATTTGCAGGGTTTCAGACTGTTTGCTTTGTTGTCATTGAGAACTGTCAAGTGGAGCGGGTTTTTGGCGCTCCTTCAAATAATTTGCCCCGTCGATTCTCACCAAAATTTATTAAATTCGTTAATGTTTTAAAAAGTTTTACTGTATCTAATAAATTTTCCAAAATGTCCGTGATTCGCAGATCTCGCAGGCTTAATGGTGTAAGCCACAGAAGCAAAGATTTGGACTCTTGTAGTGACACCGAAGACATCGAAAACATGAACATGAATCATGGAAAATGTAACAGAAAAGGGACAATGAACGCGAGAATTATGGAGGAATCGAAAACTCCAACATCAAATAAACAAAGTGCAAAGAGAAAATCACGAGCAAAACTTGAGGCGAGCTCCGACGAGAGCGAGGAAGTGCACCCATCGCCTCCAAAGCAACAAAGGTCACAAAGGGCAACATCTGAAAATCTTTTCAGTCCTTCCAGGCTCCTAGACAGACTAAGTATTGAGGACTCCGACGAGGAAGGTAAGGAGCTGAAGAAATCGACGCAAAAAAGAAATAAATATCAAAACGCCAGACGAGTGCTGAATAGTGCTGAGACTAACAACTTACCCGGAAGAGAAAAGGAAATCGAAGAATTGCAAGAATTTATACTTGACCACCTCGCAAAATCTAAGGCGGGCAGCTTGTACGTGTCTGGACCTCCAGGTACCGGAAAAACGGCCTGTCTTTCGACAATCCTGCAGTCAGACGAAGTGGCTCAGAAGTTTACAAAGGTCTACATAAATTGCACCAGTATCTCAACAATTGGCAGCATCTACAAAAAGATTAGTGCCGAGTTAAAACTAAAAGTCGCGGGACGAACCGAGAAGGATAATTTACAAGCAATTGAGAAATTCTTGGTGACAACAAAGAAAATGATTCTCCTGGTTCTAGACGAAGTGGATCAGCTAGTGGGCAACAAGCAGTCAGTCCTCTACACAATTTTTGAGTGGCCAGCCAAGCAAAACTCGAAATTGCTTCTAATTGGCATAGCTAATAGCTTAGATCTCACTGATAGACTGCTAACTCGCCTGAATGTGAAATGTGATCTGAAACCGAAACTGATGCACTTCCAACCCTATACGAGGCAGCAAATTGTAGAAATATTCAAATCACGACTAAATGAAGCCGGAGTTTCAGATATCTTTCCTCCAGCTAGTTTACACCTTCTTGCAGCTAAAGTTTCGGCTGTTAGTGGTGACGTCCGAAGAGCTTTAGACATCGGAAGGCGCGTTATCGAAATCGCTGAGCAACAAAGGGAAGGAGCGCCAAAGGTAAATATTGCGGAAATAGAGCTGGACAAAATTAACGAACACGCAGAGGAGAAAGGGGATAAGCCTGTGCAGCCTGTTCAAGCAAAACAAGTCTTTACAGTTCTAAATAAAGTTTACGGGGCTTCGCAGACACTAAATGAGGATATTGAAGATGCGTTTCCCTTGCAGCAGAAGATTTTACTATGCAGTCTCCTCCTGATGCTGAAGAAGGAGAAGAACAAAGACATTACAGTAGGAAGACTCCACGATGTCTACAAG
The DNA here is from genome assembly GCA_001932985.1 of Proctacanthus coquilletti. Classification (NCBI taxonomy): domain Eukaryota; kingdom Metazoa; phylum Arthropoda; class Insecta; order Diptera; family Asilidae; genus Proctacanthus; species Proctacanthus coquilletti. The sequence goes on from MNCL01000239.1 coordinate 115,876, forward strand.
AGAATATGTTCTAAACGAAATTTGCTGGCGGTGGACCAGACCGAATTCGTCAGTCTTTGCTTTTTAGTAGAGACACAAGGAATCATCAAGGTGATCAAGAAGAAAGAACCTCGACTTAGCAAGGTTGTTTTGCAATGGGACGAAGACGAAGTGAATGCTGCTCTAAAAGATAAACAATTGATTGCCACCATTCTTGATGATATCTCTGTTTTAGGCAGATAATGTTTTATGACTGTTTTTCGTTTGTTTTTAAGCTTAATATGTAATTTTGTCTTTTTAAATAAAATATAAAAACTATGACTTTATAGAGTGGACTATTAAATTTTACAAGCTTTCGCCATGGATAAGAAAGAAGAATTATGAAATTAGAGATAATGTTTACAGCCATCGGGAAATTAGAAATCTCATACATTTCAAGAAGTTATATCCTCGCAGAAGTGCTCTGCCAAAAATATATATATTTAGTTTCTTGGTTGAGTATAAGAATGTCTTGTTTTTCTACTTTCCACTGGGCAATTACTTGATATATCGATAAAGAATGAAGAGGTTTTAAGTAATCTTTTCATCCTACTCGATGGAAATACCTTCGATTCCATTCAGACTCATTAAAATCTCTAAAGGTAATGTTACGTGGTATATACTTAAAACACTTTAATTAGAATTCAACGAATTTTTGAATAAATCGATCATTAAAAGAATTTTTAAGAGGAATACAAATATTATTTTCCAAGATACAAAGTAGGTTGTTGATCTCATTTTGTATTATTGCAAATTTTTCAGATTTTATTGAGCCAGTACTCGAAATGAAAGGAACAAAATCACTGCTAAATGTTCCCGTTTAAGGTTTACAAAATAATAAAATTTACAACCAGGGCGTATACTCTTGCACCTCATTCTGAATTCTTAAATTCTATTTGTGTATTAACCTTCTCTACTTTATTAAAATTATTTTTTGGCCAGTTTCTCATATATTCAAAGTAATTAAAAAATATAGTCCTGAAAATTTAGAATAAAATTGGCATTCTTCCATGAGATATAATACTCAATATGAGAACTTCGAATACGAAGGTATATTTTTAAGATTGCGATACAAAAAAAAACTGAATAATCTTAGCGAGTTCTAAAATTGTCGAGTAATAACTAATCATCATCAATTAGTCCGAAAATTTGGAAAATTACTTTACAACGCATTCCCCTCAGAATTTTGGAATTTTCTTGTCCAGAACATAAGATGTTAAAGGTTTAAATTTCTTTATAATTTCTAGAAAATTCACTGATGATAATAAAAACTATTATTAAACTATTTTAACTACGAAAATAAAACAAAACCATGTAAAGCACCGCACCATACGAAAATATGAAAAAATAAGTAGTTCATAATATCAAGACACCAGTCTTTTAGAGAATGTTCACAGTAATACTATTCATCGAAAATATAAATTTTAAGTCTATACGAAAAAATAATCGATATTTTGTCTTGCATTTAAATTTAAAAGTATTATTTAGCAACATCACATTTCCTAAGTCGGTTATATCTACCACTGTCTCTATTGTTTTTCAAATTTTGCGTGCATTTTTACGTGAGAAGAATTATTGCTACACAAAAAAAAATCGTTTCGATGCATAGTTTTTCTTTATTAGATTTTTTGATAAAAAATCCAGGCTTTTTCACTTTGAATTTTCGCCACTTTGTAAAGCCGTCTTAATTTTTTGAATTATAATTCGAAAACCGCCAGAGAAAACATCGCCCATCAAAATAACTTAAAAATTTTTCATAACCGTAAATATTTCTTGAGCAAGCGCATTTTCTTAAATATGCATTTATAAGTATAATACCTAAAGCTCAAAACACAAAACCATATACTCCTTGTTCCTCAAAATCGCTGACAAAGTAAACGCAGATGCCCCAAGAGAAATGACAAAAATTATGAAATATCCACAATAGTGTAGTGATATATTTAAATTTAACACTTATTTAAATACATGAGTCGCGCAGAATCCGAATTTTGAAACTAGTAATTTGTGATAGACTAAAAATACATCTCCGACATTGACAAATAAAAACAATCTAACTATAGGAACACAAAATATATAAAGAAGTGTATTTATTTTTATATCCAATATATTTTTAAGCAAAATATATGATTTTTCTAACATTGATGATCATTCACATTTTTCCTTTCATCCTCAATCTTTCAATTCCTTAAAATTCGTTACACCACTTGATATTTTTTTCTATTAGTTTTTACTTTAGTACTATTACTACCCATTCTCTCGAAGCCCTACTTCTTCTGATGTAATAGAAAAATTAGATTTAATAGAGAGGCCATGTCCTAATCTGCAAAGAATGCGAGTTCCTAACAATGAAGGCACCAATGTAAAATCCGAAAGTGGAAAATAGTGCTTTTCGATTTTGAACAAATATTTAAAAAAAAAAGCTTTTTGAAATCGGAGATCGGTCTGCATCTTTCAGCTCGAACTTCAACTTCTGAAAGATATATTGCAACAGGTGGAGCACCCCAATGTGCCAGAGCCTGCTCGTACCCAGAATGATAAAATCCCCCTAAAAATAAAGAGGCAAATTTAAGTGATTTCCATCATGGCCCAATTTATTTTCACTTGGCCTATTGAAATGGAGAAAAATTAAGTTTTTCAGATGAAAGTATAATCACAGTTTCATCACTTTGGATTTCGCAGGAAAATAGGCGAAACTACAGAGCACCGAACTGACTACAGCTATTGTTTATTCCACGGGTGTTTTGTTTAACAGTCGTATGTTCCCGAAGGTACGAAAATAGCTCGCAACGCTTATCCGCTTGTCTCATTTCACCTTAAGCCCCATCTGCCATGGAGGAGGTAGCCAATTTAAAAACGTTGTTTACACTCTTGGGGGGATATTTCGGATGCATGTGTACAAAAACATTTTAAAATATGAAGAAAAAATCGGAGAAAGCGGGGAAAACGACAGATTTTAATAAATTGCCCCGACAAGGCCATGGGTCTGAGCCAAGATTTTGATCCAATCACGTCTCGATCCTATACGCACAAATTATTATGTAAGGCATCGGGAGTTGCCATTACGCAGATATCGTTGAATAATTGTTGGATAATTGTTGAACAACAAAAACGACCAATGCTTACTTGGTATTGGATTGCTTCATTAACTTCGGAGGTATCTCTGAAGTAGTGTGGTGTGCCATTCTTGAATTGTACGTATGTCGTCATTTTGTCTTATAGTTCTTTTTTCGCTATTTTTCAACAGGTGATTTTGAAAATCCCTTTGTGTATATTCCTTTCACTTTGTTCGCTTAGAGTCGATCTGTTTTTCTCTCACTTCACTGCATTAAACAAATTATTCAATTTCGAAAAAAAACATAATTAATTTATAAAATAATTTAATGATAAAAGAATTAATTTTTTTTCGAAATTGAATGCAACACAATAGATTCACACGAATTGCAAAATTTCAAAAAAAAGTCCCTCAACGAATTTTGCAGCAATTACGCAACCTGCGATTTCTTTTTCCAGAAATTCGGGATATTCACAATATTCAGACTTCAGTATTCGTGATCGTGTGGAATGAGATGTTAATGAAACAATTTTCCGAAAGCAACTGACTATGATGAAAATTTTGATTATTGCCCAAAGATTTTGGGCTTATGGCGAAGAAGAAATTTTCAGGAGATCGACTGTTTCGGTGTGTGTGTGCGAGGCCGATGGGTCATACCAGTGGACGACACTGAAAATTTTAAGTTTTTCACTTAAATCCATTCAGTAAATATGTACTAAAATTATACATCGACTACAGAGCCATGTGTGGGGGAACTCGGGAAATCTTACGTATCTCGCGGTTATTCGCACGCATATGTGTGCAGTACGGATTCCCGTAAATTGAATAATTTCTTGAAGACGAAAGGGGGGTTTCGTTACTTTTGCCAACATGGGGGCGGAAAAGGAGCATTTTTCCTTAAAAACTTCCATCCGAGTACATTTGCGTTCACAAATCTCAACAACAATTTAAAGCCCTACTCAAAGTATTTATTATCAAAAAAAAAAAAAATCACAGAGAGCATTAGTAGTCATAAAATCGGAGAAATTAGTTTCCAATTCAATTCCATGCACATGCAATAGAAGCACCTCAAAATGCGGGCGTCGCATGTCCCTGGCCGAGTTTGTAAACGAGTACACGCGTCAGAATTTTTGTGTAATGTTATAATAATTTTGTGATGTGTAATAAAATTATTAACGTCCTGTTTATTTGCACAGCATTCCTTCGCAACTATTTATAGCACTTGAAGAAAATTTTGTGTTTACTTAAGAGCATGCGATAGTTTATGCCGCCTGCGGCGAGGAAATTTGGTGAATGAAATCAATTAAAGGCGTAGGACGATGCTCCCGGGCCAGTCTTCTACCTTTTATATAACTAAATTTATTGTGAATCCAGGCATTAATTTCAATCGATCGTGTAGCCAAAGAACAAAATATCTTTTTTTTATCAAACTAATCATTTATTGCTGCTGCTAGAGGTACTATCACTTGAAAGAAAAGTCTACACCGTGTCCAATAAGACTATATTTAACATTTTTTTTAAAATGATAATGATTCAGTCTAGACCAATATCATCAACAATCTTTTTGATTTTTTCCTCATTTTTCCCCAATTTTTCTTGATTTTAGGAACAATACTATAAAACTTTACTTACTTGCTGTCGTCGCTTAATAAGATTTTTTTATACCCAGCACAATAACTTTAAAAATTTTTGTTTGCCTTTCTTTCCGACCCTGCTTTCATAACTAACCATTTATAAAGACCTCTGTTCAAACATGGTATCTTATATAATATTAAATAACTTGAATATCGAAACCTCATTAGTTTAGACTAATTTATACATTGCTGGAGTTGCGTCTATTGCGTCTATTGCCATATTGTACAATAATTACTAAACGAATTTGTAAAACATTTAGTCTTATAAGTCTGCCTGCCTGTAGACTTATTGGTAATAAATAAGCCTTTATTATCTTTATGTTACTTTGAGTTTTCCAACAACTACTAAATCGGTATGGGTGAAAGTATTTACATAACAAAGATTAGTCTCGAGAACGTTTGAGTATATTGTCACTAAAATGTTGTCTTTCGTCTTGTCCACATCGCACGAAATAATGCATTACTTGACTAATTTATATGCAAAAAATAAAGCATTCCAGCTGGGAATTGCCTATTCTTGTCCTAAAGTCGCTGACTTAAAAAATCATAAAATTCATATTTAATACTTTATATGCTTTTGAATGTAACTTGCAGATTTTAGCCTTCGTTAAAATGTATACTGCTAACAATCATGATATATCAGAACTCCAGGCAAAAATAAATCACAAGTTCACCATTTCAAGGATAACTATTCGCCAATTCTCAGCAATAAACTTCTCGGCTTAACTTAAAAGAAATGGCTCTTTTGATTATAAATCTATCCGCATTTACGGGGAAGTCTGCCTCATATTTACCTTGCCCTATCCATTTTTCTGAATATCATGAAAAGTAAGGTCCAAGGCCACTATCATAAATATTTCCCCAAGAAGTGTTTGTCGAACAGCTCAAAACTTGATATTTTTGTCTGGCGCTGCCATGGAATAGGCGCTAAGCTTTAACTAGATCAGTTAGCTAGACGCTTTGTTTAATATAACATAAGCACATGTCGTGGAACGCTATGTTACAATATTTTATAATTATATGGAGAACATGCGATCGTGTGTAAGTGCACGGCTCGTGCTTAAAAATATTTTGCCACGATTGACATATTAACGAACGAATATTTCGTCCCGACCGAAATATCACGTCACCTACACTCGTTGAGTTGGTGCCAGAAATTGTTATGGATCGCCAGAACAATAAAAAAATATATTTTTTACTGATGTAGATAAATGCAGAGCTCTTGTAGAAAAATCATTTCGAATTCGTTTAAACAAAGCGTATGGACAGCATGGATGGATTTGTTTTTTATGCTGCTTGTGGTTAGTGTTAAATCCTTCCACTTACATATCTACCATTTTATTTACAATAATTATATTTCAGGTAGTGTTTATGGAAGATGTATATATGTATATGCTGGATTTGCTCCAATTCTTGATCATTTAAAAGCACAATGATTCAGATAACCAGAAGAATTTATTTACAGGCTTTCAGAATGTTATAGAACTGGGATTAGGTCATCTTAAAGTAATCAGCAAAATATTTACAATTGCCTACAAACAGTGGCAGATTTGCGTGGATTTTGTCTTATTCATTTTGTAGTTGACGCAACCAATGAATCTCGGTGTAGGTAGAACAGACTATGCTAAAAATAGTCTGTTGGCTGATATTAGTGCTGTACATATGTATATAATACAGTAGCAATGAGTGGCGTCATCTCAGATTAAATTTTTTTATCACCTGTTTGTAGATTTATTTTGTTCTGAAGAATTTTATTACAGACAATAAGAAACTATTTGGATTATAATCACATAAATCTTAGCATAAAATTGTCTATTCTTTTAACGTACATTTGAATTGTTGTATTAGCATAGTTATATTCTTCTGCGATAACAAATACATAATAAAGATTTCCCCAAATTTTCCCCAAAAAAAAAACAGACATACACCAAACAAGTTCTAGGAACTAGTGAATAAAATGTCCTATAGACGACAGAATTTTATTTTTAATTAATTTATTATTTCATCACTACTGTTATTAAAAGCAACACAGTATATCTATAGTTTTATAAGCAACATAATGTCTTTTGAAAGCATTTAAACTTCATAAAATAAATAGATTGTACTTTGTAAGACTTGAAATGCACTCAATTCGATTTGAACGCATTTTCTTTATGCGTTACACTTTCCACTTTCTAAAATTATAGCATATGAATAATCATTTTTATTGGCCACTAAATATATGCTAGAACAACCAGAAGTAAGTAAGCAAAATTTCGAATGTTTATTTAAAAAAAGCTATAGTGATTCGTATTATACACATAAATATCAAGGGGGCTGGCCGAAAGACTTGTGCGTGCGTACATTCAGTTCTACTATTCCATATCTTCAAAAAATCCTGTGGTATGAGAATTGTTTTTTATTAGTGTTTATTTGAGGAACTATAAATATATAAGGTTTACATAATAGTAAAATTACTACATTAACTACATTTAAGCGGCTACTAAATTAATGGTATTATAACTAATTTTCAGTAATTGACTGTTTGGTAAAAGGGCACCAGAAGAATATTTCTTTATAGATATTAAAATATATTATTTCATAAGACTAACATGGCGTTTTATTGATATAAATTTTTTAAGACTTCGGAACGCAAGGCAAAGGGTTTACTTTATAAAATATACCTTCATGCAAAAATTCACAGCAATAGTATTAAATAAATGTAAATAACTGAATATTTAAAATTTTAAAAAGTATTTAAAAATGGGATTAATGTGGTTGCTTACGATATTTGTTTAAATTTTAATTAGATTTTACCTCCTTTCACAACTTTGTTTCACTCATAATCTTAAAATCTAAATCAAATATTTATAATATATGTTCCTTTTACTAAGCGTGCATAAATGTTTTGAATATTTTTAATTGATTTGAATTATTTTCATGCACGGCCTATTGTTTTAAGCAAAATTCTTTATCTTCCACCTGGATTTTTTATATATCTACGTTTTTAATTATAAAAAAAAGGAAATCCAATTTTTAAGTAAGATTTGTATTTTTTTTTATCAAAGTAAACGTATATATCGAATATATACACTTTTTACTCTATCCATATGACTAAAACCATAAACTAGTGTATTTAGTTATATGGTTTTTGTATTCATAAGCCTAATTCTGTTTTGTATTCTTTAGATATAAGTTTAACTGAAACTCTTTAAAGTATAATTGAAGTTAACGTTTAAATCTGTAGTAAACGTTAATATAAAATTTAATTGTTAAAAGATTGTAAGTCCAGGGTAACGTAAATGCAGCTGTTAATCATTGAGAGATACTCTGTCGTCTGGTTTTATAGTCGAAATATCACTCGATTTTAAAAACCTAGGCATGTGCTTAAAACTCTCGTGGTACTATCTAAGGTATTATTAATATTTAATTGCTATTGTGTGTTGTGAAAAACGGACAAAGAGATGAAATTTTTATAATACATTCAGATATCCTAGTTATATAAAAAAATCCATACCAGTCCAACCGTTTTCGAGAAAATCAAAGTCAAACACCACAATAGATAATAAGCAGGCAAAAGAAAAAAAACAAAATTTAATAGCTTGTATTTCAAGTTTGTCGCAGTGATATCTCCTGAAAATTTCATCAAAATTCGAACACTACTGACTGCGCCTTAACAGAACAGATTTCATATCAATAAACAAGCAAACGAAATTACAAAGGTGTAAAATATCTTTTTACGAAGAATGAAAAATCGGTGCATCCAAAAACATGATATATTTGAATGCACATAAAAAAATTATTGTAAATGCGCTATTCTAGGTAGAGCAGTAATATCGTGTTCTTAAACTTGAAACTGAAATAACGTTTTTTTCTTTTCATATATACAATTAGGCAAAACAAAAATTATAAACAAAATATAAGTTAATTTAAATAAACCTAAAAATGATTCACGATCTGTTCCACTAATACGAAAATATATCATATTTTTCGTTGAAATCTTCTCCAATGTAAACTTTGAAGCTCTTATTTAATTAGGATTAACTCTATTAACGTTTCTGTCGTATACTAAGCCTGTTCGATTTTCTTGTATTTCTTTGGATAGTACATCACTTTATTACAGCGACGTATTTCTTCAATTGTAGAAGACAGAAAGCTAAGCTAGATTGGCCTAAAGTACAAAGTCAAAAAAATATTTCCTTTCCAAATCTACCTCTATATGTATTTAATTCATGTGTTTTTAGCAGAATTATCACAATCCAGCTTTGGAAATAGACATAGTGGGTGGATTTTTAAAACAACTTTTCACAATTTTGAAAAATTCAGACGAAAATACAGTGCTATTGTAAATAATTTTCTATACTTTAAGAAAGCTGACGAATTTTGAAGAATGTTGTTTATTTCTTAAAATGGCCTCACACTTTTAATTTCAAACAAGAAAATTGCAGGAAAATATCTAGGTATATAAATTAACAAAAAGAAATTTAAAATAAAATAACAATAGTGAATGTCTAAAGATCAATTCAACTAGAAAAAAAGTTAAATGATTAAAAATTATACCAAAAATATTAGAAATTTCATTAGCATTTGAAGAAATATTAATACGCCCAAATGTTAGAGTACAGAGTAATTGTGGATACAAATGCAGGACGATCATAACTAAATAAAAGCAATGGTAATGTCTTAATCTGTATTTCAATTCGGCAGTGCACAAACTACTTCAAATTTAATATTACTACTTCTTCACTACTTTTAGAAGTAGTTCACAAAGCTTCTACATCAGGACTAGTAATGCTCACCTGATTTACAATCGCAGCCTGCTCTTCCCGAACTTCTTGTTGATGATCCCTAGTTGGCATTGGACTAAATCTTGAAGACGTTGAAGAGTCTGGACGAGCTGGGGGAATATAGCCTCCAGACTCTGTTAAATTTGGAAATACTGTATGAGGAAGAGCATCAACAGGATTCGCTAGAGCATTTTCATATTGTCCTGGACCTGGTGGAAATGGTGATGGTGCTCTACAAATAAATTTCCATAAATAAAATAATTTTAAATAAAAGTTATTCACATTAACCTATGAGGATTATTCGCGTTTGGGCTGAGAAGATTAACAGGGCTCACTGGTGGAATTGTTGATGAACACCGGGATGAATCATTGCTTATGCCTTGTGTTAATGCTATTTTATTGTCTCTGAAAAAAATTTAATATAAGATTTAAACATACTCTTTTTCTGATTTATTCATACTAACCTGTGTACAACTAATCGGATATCATTTCCTGCCGTCTTAAACAGCATCTGTGCATCTTCATGACGTAAATCCCTTGCATCGTACTCATTTACTTTTGAGATAATATCTCCTCGCAAAAGTTCACCATAAGCTGGGCTTCCAACTTGCACCTACAAATGTTATTAAATTATAAACATTTCTCATTTGTTCATAAACCTAAACTAAACATTAATAATATAAACAATTTGATTTATTGTATATGCTGTACTTAAGACTATACATACAAAATGTATCTAATTATTTTTAACCTTAATTTGTATACAAATTCAAGTGATACAAAGTTTTTTAGGACACCAGATACCTTTATTTGTTTCATATTGTGTTAACAAAAATTTTAAATGTAGTTGTTGAGCAAAATTAACATAGAAGTAAAAGTGTCTACTTTGTTATATACTCGTATATTTATTACACATTTAGACGTAAATTGGTTTATTTTGCCAATATTTTCTATAGGAGGTTTATATCTACCTCCTGAGATTAAAAACCAATATGTGAACACTAATAGTAGTTTTAATTTCCTTTTTTTTAAATTCTTAGAAATACATTCATTTTGATAAAGTCCTTAATCAATGCAAAATAAACGAAAATTCACGTAGAGGGCGGACTATTCTGCACACTTGACCTTAATGCCTATTTTTTTTGCAATATTAGACAGTTCATATTTTAACTTCTATAATATACAGAATATATGTATAAATATATTGCATGTATAATATTATAATGTATCCGTCTTTTGGTGAATAAACCGCTTCTTTGAGATCATACTAAAACTGCAAAAACAATCATTTTCGTATTCTAATACCGTTCTGTCTCAATGTCAGCATTGGTAACTATTACTTATACTAAATAATAAACCCTCAAAAATTAATACAATTAAAACTTTTACGGGTCTTTCCAGATATATTGAATAAATCAACTCATCGCCCACTCCTACATCAGGACCAAATTTATTTTAGGAAACTTGGGCGAATTTAAAATTTTGCCGTACCGACACGTTTTACTTTCAAGAGTCAAAGACCCGATCAATTTGGGATCTTTTAAGTGGGCACATACTTTCCCAATAGTTCCAAGCACATTTCATAATCAAACAATTTTTACACCTGTTCTTATCTTAAAATAGAAAATTAATCGTTGCACCACTTTATTTCCTGGCTGAAAACATCTGAGTATCCGTCTTCGATTGCCCAGGTGATCAGTCGTATATGCAACAGGCTTTGAATTTGTGACGTCTTATTTAAGACTTAAAGTGCACAAAAGATGGACAGCATCGAAGTTCATTGTAAATCATTTACTTTTGTATATTAAAGGCGCAATTGCACGCGCACCTATTCCTCTAGAAGGACATTGGTTTAAAATACAAAGTGCTCTTTAAAGAGTGAGTCAATAGGTACGGCAGCCGCTAGCAAATGTCAATGATTTTCTAAAAATAATCAATCGCCTATAAATTCGATTTTTAAGAGCGGATACTTCCGATTGAAAATAGAACCGACTAACAATCGAAAATAGGTGCTGGTGTTTACTTTAAAAATATTCCCGAAGGCACGTCCTAAGAATTTCTGGTGCCTAAACGGCGGCTTATTGGGGAAGAACGTCTGGACGTAGTGGGACCCAACTGTTAAATTAAACGTTACTTCTTCGATATTTTGCGATTTATCGATCCGGTAAAATAATACACTTTCAGATCTTTCAAAAGCCGGTGAAAAAATCCTTGGCTGCAATTTTAAATGTAATGCAGATTTCATTAGACTGTCTCATAAATTTCGATCAAAAGCACGACCTGTCTCTCAACTTATTGCGGCAATCTGAATTCGGTTTCTATAATCTAACCTGACTTCCTCGCAGTAAGTCTATTGCATGAAAAATATTCAGGCCTCTTGTTAGTGATATTCTCGAATTTATGTAATACTTGCAATCGTCACTGCTAGATGAAGACTTCAAATGTAAAGAGGCAGTAGCAGGAGGTTGTATGCCATTAAACTCGTCTACTAGAAAAATATAATTAAATATTGTTGCCACTACTATTTCTGGCCACTTTTCAATATTTCTAGACGATCGACCCGTCTTAAGATTTTTAGTGGTTTTAAGAATTTTTCGTTGGGGCATTCTCCATTTAACGGGACGTTAGACAAAAATTTTTCATTAGATCAGTAACATACAGACCAACAAGTTGGCTTTATGTTTCCAGATGTAGGAAATTAATTAAATTCTAAAAATAACCTTCCAGAAAAAATTGTACGTGTCACTTTGCAAAATAAAATCAATTTTTAAAATGAATTATATCCAAGTATTTGTTCTTCAACACTGAAATGAACACTAATTTGGTAAAATTTCAATGTTATGTGATATCTTGCTTTATTAATTTTTTTAATAATTACAATTTAAAAAAACCACTCGACTTAGGGTTTAATAATAAGGTCGTGTCTAAAGGATATTCACCGTTCGTACAAGCATACTCTAGAGGCCGCGAGCAACTTTATTGTCGCATAGATAAAAAAAAGTTTTATTTTCTAAAATAACTAATTATTTAAAGTTTTTATTAGTTTGATCTATCCATTGCATATGGAATAAAAACATGGTATAAAAATAAAGTTATTAAAAATTATAAATTTAATTTGGGGTACAAACGTATCTCGCGGATGTGGTTGCATGGCAAAATTTCACCAGTGTAGCTGAGGGTTAAAAAGGTTAAGGACTAAAGAGATTAACATTTAAATTATTTATTATAGAGCAGTTCAGATAATTTGGCGTATTAAGAAAATAACTTATCATACAATTTTTTCCTTATATAATAAAATTGTTTTTTTTTTTCAATATAATAAAATTGATTCGGCCATTTAGAACTTTCATTAAACATTTATTCTATAAATATTCTAAATATTTTATGTTAAAGGTACTACCAGTGAAATAAAACTGACTTAATTTTCTCCCAAATAAAACACGCTAAATTAGGAAATTCATTAATTCATATGACAAATGTAAAAAAAAATTAAATCAGATTTAGGTACGTTTGCATTTTGCAAATGCAGTTCAGTTTTAAAGCAGTAAAATAAAGTAAACTTGAATTGTGGATTTTAATTCAAATGAATATATGAAACTATAGAGAGAGAAAATTGAGTTGATTGTATTTGTCATCCAATTTGAAAGCATATATACATCGTTATGTATTGTAAAACTGGTTAATTTTTATTACATGTTTAATTTAAAGCAATTTTTAATAGTTTTAGAGACTGATTGATAATTGTTTCTTACAGAACTGTTTAATAAGATGAAAGGGAATCGAAAGCCAAATATGTTATTAGTTCAATATAAATCTTAATATTAAATTCTTCATGGAATAATGAATAATTATGAAGTTGACAATCAAGTGGTCTTCTTGAAAAATCGATTTAATTTCAAAATATCAGAAACTGTTTTTAAGTCCCTGAGTATCGTATAAAAAAATTGTGGTCAATTAAATAAAGCTTAACAATTGTTGTAATTACGATAAATTTTTTTAAAATCATCTTTCGATCGGATAATAAGTGTCTAAGCTATCGGCTCAACCGAGCAAAGTCGTTTCGAAAAATTCGAACAAAATTACAATTAGACATTGCATAATTGCAATTATATATTGCATTGCTTTTACTTCCTGTAACTTAGACATTTTTATAAAATTCATTTCATTCATCTTTATAGGTATATTCCTGGAAGTGTTTGAATGTTGGTTTATTAACTTCCCGAGCGTACATTAAATTACATAGCAAGTAAATTTTCAGAAGGTTGTACAATTGATCCTGTATTCATCGAGATCCTGGAATCTACACAAGTTATTTATGAGAGAAATTTCAAAAAGCAGGCAAGAACATAATTTGTTTAAAAAATGGCCGAATCATTCATCATTGCAAAATCAAGTGCACCGCAGCAGCTGCTTCAAAGCAACAACTGAAAATTAAATTGTGCAATAGCAAATTGACCGTCGTCCTTGAGAGTTGGCAATAGTTCACATGTGGCGTTGAGCTGCAGCCTAACTTATGAACTCGGCCAAAACATACCAATAGTCCATTGTTATGTATTATCTTGTAATGTTATGTCAGCCTGGTGTTCGTCTTCAGGGAATTCTTCAATTTTGCAAAAATCTTAGCAAAGACTATGGCAACCTGCGACCATTTACTTGGCACGCAACGTTACCCATCGACAGACCAGGCGTATCTCGCAACTTCTACGGATCGGTCTTGCCCCAAATATCTCAGATTTCACTGAATGGCCCAAAATAGTAAAAGCATCTGATACGTTCAATCAAAGACCCGCACCAAGCCGAATAATCCCTTAAGATCAAAACCCGGCCTGTCTTGTAAGATGTATTACCTTGGTCACGATAATGGGGGTGTCCAAATCGCTGCCACCGACAATCCGAATCCCCCAGGGAGTTTGTTTGCCATCTCGTTTTAGGACAACAACGAATTCATGCAATTTGGGGCTCATGTTGCCCCTTCTACGTTTTCAACTTCTCGAAAGAAAAAGCAGGGGTTAAAATCGCCGGGCACTAAATTCACGCTATCACTTGATCGTGTTTAACCGGAAGACACTTCTTAAAGTCTAGATTGTCGATTTCTGGAATCTTAACACTGGGGAAAATTTCACACTATTGCACAAATTCGTCCGTTCGTATATCGGAAGATTATCAGCGCTTCTTTATCTCCTAATTAGCGTCCACTTTAATTAACCGATTTGTTCGTACTGAAAGCTGCCCAAGTACTAATTTAAGACACCCTGGCTACTAAAAGATCTGCATAAAACGTCTTGAACATGTGAGGACCGTGTATCGATCCGCGAGCCACATTTGCGATCCACGACCACGTATGTGTTGTTTGTTCTTCAGTCTCTCGAATCGTCGAAATTTATCAGTTTATCGTGGCTCCTTAAGACACAGTAGCACCTTCTACTTAAGCCAAAAGTGAAAACGACCAAAGGAAAAAAAACATTATTTTTGACTAAATGGCGGCAAGAGTCCAAGAATAAAAAGAACATCATACGCCAACGGTGTCACATCCAATCAAATTATAGCTGGCCAACGCGAGGCGATGATTTTACGATGAATAATTGGACGTCTCAGGAAAATGTTTGTTTTGTGCCATCTTGCATGGACCTTCTTGAGGATATCCATTCAAGGAGCATTGACTCGTCTCAGCCCCATTTGCAACGGTCTACTGGCAACTAATGAATTTTCCCTGTAATTTCTCTATAAATGTCCTTTAAGTTTACACTGTAGATGTGACACTTTACGCTGCTTATGACAAGAATTATGGCATCTTAAATGGCATGTAAGGTCACCTCGAATTTTCGAGCTTATATCTCACAGATGCCAGATATTTACTTCCTCCAAAAATTGTTGCTCTAAATAGCAGTCAAAATGTTTATATAGACAGAAGTTTTTTATTAAAAAATAAAATTTCGTAATATCCTTATTTTGTTCTACATACTTGAAGATATAAAGCCATGCCCAATCAAATTGATATTACTAATAACAAAAAGAAGGACACATGGGCAAAGTGATTTATAGTTGCAACCAGATGATTCTATTTATAAGATTCTTATTATGTTGGCTTTCCCAACAAAAGAAATGTTAATCTAGTGTATAAGCAAGCACGCATAAATCGATCAGTCGGGATGTTTGCATCTGCAAACAATTTTCTGAATGAAAAGCAACATTATTATTAGCTAGAAAATTCAGTAGTAATTTGCTGAAATACCATGTTAGATAAAGATAAAGATAAAGTATTTGAAGGGGGGAGGTCGTCATAATTAGCAACAAGACAGAACATTTCAGTGTTTCGATGTTAATATTGACAGGCTAATTTACACTCCTAAGTTTCTAAAAAAGTAGTTTTTCTCAAACATGAAAGGAATGTTTGATCTTACTTTTTGATGTAAATTAAAATCTTCGAAAATGTTAAGTTCATGTTCTACCAACATTTAACAAATAAAACCAACGATTTTCAAATAATCATTAAAATATTTGGATTCCATTGCTAATTTATTATTATTTGTTTGTTCCTAATGAACTCAAAAAATAAATCTATGAAACAAATCCGTTGTACACGATTTGTTTTAGGTTTACTTTAAATTTAAAAAACTTAAAGCCCTAATGTAATATTTGCATTGATTTAGAAATTAATTGAGATGTTAAGCGTTTGAAAAATGAATGGAGTTTTTTTGAGACAAACTATAATTGCCGTATTCCGTAATGCATCAACATTTTGAAATCAGTAACGTCAAAGATTTCCTTGATATCCTATGATATTCGCAAACTTTTTTGTTTTTTGGATAAATACTCTACAAGATGCAGAGGTTACCCCAAAAGCCCTTCCAACAAAAATTAAATCCAAGTAATAAAGATAATAAATCTATACAACATAATTTATATAATACTTTAAAAAGTAATGTTTTTACAATCTCAATTATAAAAGATGGCATACAAAATATGAGTACGATATTCATGCATATTGAATAATTAGCAAGTAGTCTCTAACATCTCAAATTTTTTTTCTAGCTAAAATTATTTTAATACTTTTTTATAGTTCTACTTCAGAGGAATATATACCTAAGCCATCGCCATTGGCTTTTTATTTATAGGTCAACATCTATATAAAAGTGGCACCTGCTTGGCAATCCATATTTTCGTCTGATTATATGCTGTGTTAAGTGTTTTAAGATGTAATCATCCCCATAAGGTTTTAAAACAAATAACATAAAACAAAGTTTCGGAGAATGAAGAAATGGAATATTCAAAACCTTCATATTTTTTGAAAATATTTAATAAAATTTGTAGAATATTGAGTAACACATTTCAACACTAATTTACTGAAAACCATAGTCTTTGTTTACATACTCCAAAACTTGAACTGGAACATTTTCAGGGTTTCACTTTTCTTGTTGTTTATGTGGGCATATCCTTGCAAATTTTAAGGTCTAGTAACAAGGTTTTCAAAGATGTAAATATTTATTTAAATTCAGATTTCATCCCCGAGAGGTAAATACCAGGAGGAAACTATTGAGAAACAATTGTACGAGTTTCAACATTTGTCTCCAGTATTTATATCACTATATAATTGAAAGCAAAAACGTAAGCTACAAATTAATTATGGGATTTGTTTACAAAAGTGATTTTACTACCCGAGGTGTTTTTGAGATAGTCTAAATAAAAAGTTTCAGGTATTGAGACTGCTTGTTCTGAAGTCCCGCAACGATATATTTTCACATTTTCTCGGCTTCTAGCTTTTGAACTATTTCGAGTCTTGAGAAATGTTTAGCGAATGAAAGTTCTTTATTTAGGGAAACGTAGTGTCTACCTCAAAGAACCGGGATATCAAAGACTTTCCTGCAAAAGTCTTTTACGTCTAGAGTAGTAAATTCGACAATTTACAGATATATTATTTTCATCAAAAGGCTTAAGTAGGTTGGCCAAATATTTTGCACCCATGCCAGATAAACAACCTCGACCGCAATGGTAATAGAACTACCGAATCATAAAGTGATTTCGAATTTGCAATCTATGACGGACGACAACGTTGACACAGTTCTTGGTATGGATGGTATATAATTAATTTTACTAAAATAACTAACAGCAATATTCAGATTAGACTATCGGCACTTTGGCCGGGACAATTTCGAGATATGGCACAGATGCAATAATGAATTCACAAAATTTTCAGTAAATTTTAGGCAAAAATTACCTGATCCTTAAAATGCACCTTCTTCCTGAAGTACCTTTTCTCCGGCTTATTTTCAGGAATTCTCCAAAACGCCGGTCGTTCATACGAAGATGAAGACATGGTTAAAAAATTTCCAAATTAAAATAAAACCACGTGTATCACTAGTTTCAATTTCCAAATTTATACCGGATTAACACCTGCTGTACGCAGTTACATTGAGTTTCTTTTATCTTCGAAAAAAATTTTCCGATGCAACGTATTTCTCAAAAGTCCTCGAAACCAGAATAGATTCGTTCCGGCCGGAAAATTCACTGAATCTTTTTCCAGAGCGTTTTCCCGCTTCAACGCGACCACCACCCCCGATAAATTGCGCAAATGGCCAGCGAGTTGTTTTCCTTTTTCTTCAAAAAATCCGAGCTTTCCACTTTGATTGCTTATAGCACTGAGGACGCGCTAATCTACTTGAGACGTTCCCATGCGGCCTCAATTTCGGCGGTAGAAAAATCTGCGGCAGTTAGCCATTTGCGCATGTTCACTTATATATCTTTTTTTTGCTTATAATGAACTTCTGCGTCTGCGATGAAAATTTTGCTACCAAAGTGACGTCAGAATATAGCTGATACCAAGAATTCGTCGGGACGGAGATGCATCTAAATTACACAGATATTGGACCGAAACTCGAATTTAATTCTAGGCCTGGGTGCAGCGGCATAATTGTTTAGCAAGCATGAGGTTAATTAAGCGATAGTTGAAATTAAAATCTCTCGGGCACAGGCACGTTCACCTCAAAATGCAATCACGTTTTAATAGCCTGAAATATTATGAATTACGTGGAATCATAAATCAAGTGCAAAATGATGAAGAGGCCAGGCGATTGTGAAATGCAGACGGTTGTCAGCTTAGATTCTAAAATAACATGCATGAGTAACTTAAAAGTTATCTTGCGGAATAGCAGTGTCCAGTCCACGCCAGGCTATAAGCTCATCAACGCAAAATTTAGTTTTAAATTTCAGGACATGGTTTAGCGAAAACGAATTGAAATTCATTCAATTGAAACTTTTATGGACGAAAAATTAAATAAAGCAACTATAGTAAATACAAATGAGTAGTTATAAACACTTTTGACTTAAAAACTAAAATAAATAATTCAACAAAAGTAGCAAAACTGAAATAGAAAATCTATTAAATCTTCTCATATACTCTGTCCTTTGTTTTTGTTAAATTATTTATTAATTCAATCTATGCCCTTGTAATCAGATTTTAATTTATGTTTGTGCTTTTCATTATATTTTCAAATATTTTAGGATTTATTAGGAAAAATTTTTATAAATACCATCCGCATATATCGGGACGTCCTAAAGGTGAAAAGGTGAAATTTTTTGATACCAAACCATCTTTTAATCGAATTTATAAAAAAATGCGAGGTTCTATGTTTAGCAAATTTTAAAACTTTCAGTCTGAATGTTCATCTTATTTTGCACATAATAAGAGTTGAGCCCACGTATGACTTACATCTAAAAATAAAATAGTCATACTTAACAATATTCTTAAAAGAAAGGTGTACAACGAAAAAACTGTATCATTGTTCTTAAAACAAAATGGGCAAATGCGAGTCAGAGTGTGACGTGTTCGGCACCATTACTTTTTTGTTATAAATAACACGTGAAGTGGACTAGCATGAGAAGTGGTAGACGTACCGTAAGACTGTCCTTCCTTACGATGTCCTTCACCTGATTTTGTAGCTTGCGTACCGACTGGAAATGCATAATTAGTGATTTACTAATTGTACATATTAAGTCTTTACAATAAGTTCAATTTGAGACAAATATTTACAAACCGCAGAAGAAAGTATATTAACGAGCTTGCTTTTTATATACCAAGAAAACAATCTTATGTAATGCAATATTGATCATTTAAGTTCAGTTTAGACCTAAACACTCATATTCTTGTTTTTGATGTTTTTCTGAGAGGTGTTCTTCAAAATCGTAAGTGGAAGCAGAGAATTTGAGGATATTATGAACAAAACAAGTCGTATATTACTGGACTCCCACTTTTAGGATATTGTAGTGTTTCAGTTCGTACCACTGATTCCCTTCTGAACGTTTCAATCAAGGGTTTAGTCATAAAACCCGCGAAACGAACACAGTTCCTAGCTCTGTTAACAGTAGAACTAGCACGTCCAAATAGCTTGTTAATAAAAAAAATACGAAGTTTGCTATCAATTCAAATTCTTACTTCGACCAAACGAAATGCGCTAAATTTCTAGTTAATAATTATTTATACATGTACTTAGCCTGCTTACGCAGTGTCGCATTTTGAGGTAATAATATGCATCTTAACCATTGAGATCTTTTACAAGAAAAAGAATTCGCCAAAAGAGAAAATTATATACAAAACGAAATGTAAATTGTATTTTTTTAAGAAATCTTATTACAGCTTTAGAAAAATACTCTAACATTAAAAGAAATACTTAAATCCTTGATTGCTTGTCTGTACAGAGATTTTTATAGATATTTATTCGTTATTTGCATTCTTTGCCAAATGCTAATTGGTAGTCCGTTTTCATATTTACGGCTTTAGAGAGTACTACGTTGATATCAATTGGCGGGAAGTTCTGCAGTAATTTCACATTTGAACCAAAATCATTTTCTAGGATCTGTTCTCGGAGTATTCTACAAAAAAAAATTTAAATATATATAAGTTTTCATTGAACGAAATGATATTCCCTACACAATCATTGCACAACAAATCTCTATGAGGAAACTGAAACGGTTTTCATCTGCGAGTACCGAGTCCCATATTCTTACAACGTCTGGCAGTGGGAATTCTTGGGAAAGCATCAGCGTGAGCCACCTTTAAAGTATGTTTTATTAATTGAAAGGTAAATAAATGGTTAACCCACCTAAAACTGTAGTACTGTGGATATAACTCTTGCTCTTTCAGTCGTTTAAACACCTCTGGATCCTTCTCCAGCAGCATTTTGGATAATTTGGCCATCATGAACTTAATGCCACCTTCGGAGTCGTCAAGTGTTTTGATAAAGAAGTCTCTGATCTCGGCCATCAGAGCAGTAAAGCAGAAAAAACAGTCTGCTTCAGCATGCTCTACAATGAATTCCCAGTTAAGATCTAATAAGAACAATCGTGAACAAATTATTGTTACTGCGATATTCTTGGTTGGGATTTGACGCCATTACATAGTAAATGGGGCCAACTATTTCATTCATGCCTTGCACATAGCTCTGGCCGGGATTTAGTTTGGCATAAAGGAACAGTATCCGCTCGACAACTTCCCAATGGGCTTCCTGACCCTCGTCCATTGCCTCGTAGCTCTCCACTGAACGTTTAGTGATCAGATTTATCTACAAAATTGGCTTTAGTAATTCGAATCTTCTAAACACAAACAGGTCAGACAAGGAAATAGTCAAGAGTAGAGTAGCTCGACTTACTTGCTATAGACCAGGTGAAGGCAGTGGAAAATTGATATGTTTGATTATTTTGGATTTCGCGGGCAATATATTTACCTTCGTAACTCCAAGTCCTTTCCGTTCTACGTTAGCCGAACTAAGTACAGATGGTGCCACTCGCTGATGAAGCCTTCGCTCTCCTTTGCTATTGACGACTACTTCGCATGGATATTCGGTAGGCTGCTGAAAGAATGATATGTCGGGGCACAGCCTTCTCACATCCTTGTCAATTTGTAGAAGAAATTCGTTGTCCTTGAAGAAAGTGCTCCAGGCACTTTCAGGGCCTTCGCTGAGTGGATGGTCGTTGCATTCAGTATCTTTTAGCCCTGGAGGAATCACAAGCTCCTCCACGAATTGCTTGTAAAGTGTTCGATTTTTTGATAGGGTCGTTTCCCAAGTGCTCCTCGTTGGCTCTAGATATCCCAGCAACAATTTCCAGCAGAGAGGGCGGAACCCATTGCAGTCCGGAATGCCTGGAAGTGCGGAATTAGTTTATCACGAACGACGCCCAGTTCGAAAGAAAACGATACCGTGGAAACACAACCTCCTCAGGTGTTTTAGGTCAATTTCCTCTTGCGACAGGACATCTTCGAATTCCTTTACTCTACAATACAAAAACCCGTAGTAAAGATCGGCAGGAGATAAGAAAAACGGAAAATATTCGCCAAGCAGCAGGGTCACCTACCTCGCTTTGAAAATTGACATTTTAAACTGCACGTCTTTGGCATGTATCAGCTGTCGGCGTTTGCAGGGTTGTCCAACGCGATCGAGGTACAGCGAATGACCCTACAGGGGAAACCCGTGGCCGTTTTATTTGAAATACTTCGTTATTTATTTGCATTTTTTATTTATTGCTAAACACGATCTCTATCTAGCCCGATGCACTTCATTCAATAATTTTCTTACATTTGTACACCTTTCTTGTATTGCGTTTCATCAAACCCTTAATATGATTACATCATCTACTTTGTCCATTAATCAATTATTTTATTCGCAAGTGATCATTTTCCTTTCTCCAGATAGTTAATAAACAATATTTCATGCATGCTGGCATATAGAAGTGGATCCATGTTTCAACAATAGTTACTAATCGATGGGAAGAATCATTATTGTTCTATTCTTGTCACCTCTTTGTCCTTCAAATGCGTTCATAAGCCAAAGCTCTTGTCCAAACACGTTTAAATTTACTGACTCAAAAGCAAACAGTTCCATACAATAGCACGGATTCACCCAAAATTTCAATAAGCCTTTCGAATTGACGACTTTATCCACTTTTTAATTATTTGTAAAATATAAGTTCCACTTTTCTAGTTTAATTCCGATCCATATTACTGTAAGCTTCAAGATTTATAATTTTTGCATTATATCCGAATAAAAACAATTCAGTCTAAGATGTATAACAGCGTCAACTGTTTCTGTATAATTGCCGTAAGATTTAACATTATGTTAAACCAATACTAGGACAGTCTAAATATTTCCGGATTATTTTATGTTAGCATAATGCTGGAAAATACCATGGCAATTCTATTGCAAAGTACTAGATGTAACTATGAATGAAGAAATATATAACAACTTTTCAATTTTGCGGCGCGCCTAAAAACTGGACGTCCTGGGCTAGTATATGGCACCCACTACTTCTCATTTGCACCCGATTTTTTAGATATGTAAGTGACAGGCAGAATTTTTCGACTACTATCTCTTTTACTTGACACAAAGAACTCCTAACAAAGAAACGTGTCAGTAAAAACCCATTAATCCATTGTACTTAGAAGTCCATTGTACGTGTGCTGACGTGAAATATAATATGCCTGGTATAACCCAATGAGGTAAAATCACAGCATGTTTCACACACACATATGCGCATTCAGTCAACCCAGTGCATTCAAATCGCACAATTGTCTTTAAAGATACTCTTTTAAGCCTGAGTTTTACGACCCGTAGCCTTTAACAAATTCTGACTTCTACAGCACATTCGTCTTAAAGGCCTTAATTTTGAAACACGCCCGTTCTTTGCAACATATTTCACCATTTGTCATGTGCCATTTGCCAAGAACCACCATGTGCTTTTATAAAAGGTGCTATGTACTGTGTCGCGAAATATGCCTTCATATGTTACATGTTGCGTGACGTGTCAGGAAGAAACGGTCTCGATTTGTACACGGACAGCATATTTTCAATATGCACGATGGCCAAGATCTGTTCAGAAAGACAAATAAAAGGACAATATTTCATTTTATTAAGGGATTAAATTTTTGTAAAAATACACGAATCATAACAAATGGGAGAATTTGGAGCAAACAAGATAAATCAGATTTGTATAACAAAAGCACAAATATTATTAGTCTTCCTGCTATTCACTTACTGCACTTTGGGTGCAGTGTCTTTACAAATGGTCTGGGCAATGAACTCGACGAGTGTACGTGTGGGCCTACCAGCGAAACCTTGTCTCAGATATTCAAAATCTTTGCCATTTGTCCGCATTACATTTGTTGCGTCCTTAAGATCAATTATCATTTCAAAGTGTCAATTATCAAGAAACATTAGACTTACAATATGCATCCATTGTCCGCATGGTACAAACTGGCTCAAAATCGCCGCAGCTTTCGATGGTCGGCCACCTTTGCCAACACCATAATTTTGTACATCAACATGTGTCTCACTAGTGACCTGTTTTTTGAAATACTTCCATAATGGCATTCGCCACACTCGATCGCCCGTATGGAAACTTGAATTTAGTATCTGTCTCCAAAGAATTTCCGAGTTTGTGTAAACGGCACTAGCTGATTCGTCTAAAAAGTGTTTTAATGAGCGAGAAGAGGTTGCAACGTCAACGATGAATTTGGGGCAAAAATTCTGAGCATATAAGAGAGCATCTGGCAGAAGCAGGAGGTCATCGTGATCATTACCTTGGACCTCGATATTTTTGCCGTTCATAGCTTTGTATACATCACCCGGCTTAAACGCATTACAACCTATCACATTTTCGCATAGGGGTATTAAGCCCCTGATGTTAATTGGTAAACGTAAGCCTGCGATTGCCCGACACGTTGCAACGATAACAGCCGCACCGGTCATGTCGCCCCTCATCACCCTAAGATCTTCAACTTTCTAAAAGAAAAGGAAAGAAAAATTTCGAGCAATATTAGCATTAATTCTAAGTTTTTGTTTTAATTTGCTTGTAATAGTAATGAAGAAATGAACCCAACGTGTCCAACCAAGTCCAACCATTTTATGGAAAATTATACGAATATTTAGAAAACACCAACAGAGAAAACCTCATTTTTTTAATCTTCCACAAGGTAAATAAATTGTATGCTTCAATCTTTCAATAAAAAGATTCTTTATACTGAACCGTGCTACTTTTATACAAAAAGCCTTGATTATCACAATTTATAGTATTAACTCCTAGATACTTCTGTTAAACATTGATTTACATCAATGGTATCTATTAATATATACCTCTGATTTCTGCACTACCTCTAATATATTATTAATAAATTGATATTGAACAGGAAAGTTTTAACGACTTTACATTTGTTTTTTGTTACGTTATTATTCTTTATTCCACAACTTTTAAATAAAAACACCCTGACACGGATTTCTGCATGAAGTGTGCAGTTCCAGAAATTACGTCGGTTGAAAATTTAAAATTATAAGAAATCAAAATATCTTTGTATGCAAATTACAATAATAATTGTACAGAGAGTGCTTTTCGCAACAGATTTCTAGATAGAAATCACTTTTCTGCAAATTTGTTCCGTTTTGATGTCATTAAGAAGTTCTTCAACCTTAAAATCAAAATTTTCAAAATTGAAAAATGTTGAAGTTTATTTTTAGTTTCGACTTTCTTTTGGTTTGCAACCAAAAGTTAAATAGTTTTAAGGAAGCCAGAATCCTTGACTATGAGCATGTTGTCTTCATACAGCTTGACCGTAGATTTATATCTTTTATACACCAGGCCTGCTAAGTGTACGTCGAAGAAGTAGGTTTCTAAGAAGAGGATCTGTGGCTGTCAATTTTTTCTGTGTTATCCAAGAGTTTCTCTTAGAAGAAAAATTCTGAACAATAATTATAAAGGTGGATAAACTCAATAATGTATCTTACATAGGGATTACATACACCCAACGATGGCGAAAAATCGTTTCCTCAACTACCAACTTTCCAGAGATTTTTTTCGGAAAATCGTTTTCTAATTTATGTTTTTTAAAACTACTGTAAGAATTTTCCTACAGAAATGCTCATCATTTATACATGACATTACTATGATTTTATCTATTCGTTGCTTTTTAATCTTTTGATCATCTAAACGTAAAACTACCAACTTGTGAGGGATTGTTTAAGGCGGGATTCTAATCTGCAATTTTGAAAAAATCGACTTTTTTTATTTTTCAATAGTATTTGGTGTGTAGAATCAATGTCTGATTGGATTTTAATAGATATATTGAAACTATATAAAATTTTAGAAGCATTTTTCTTAAAATAATATTTTTATTCCTGGTTGACATGATATCTCGAAAACTATTCATCCGATCGGGAATCACTTTCATACTCTCAGTCAGCACGCTTCGGTCTGGACTAGAATAAAATCCTAATTTCTATTGTTAATTAATACCAACCCTAATTTTCGAAAAGCTCCTTTAAAATATATTGCTTTTATGATTAATTAAGAATTTTTTTATGAACCAATAATTCGCTAAACATTATAATTTTGTAAAATCTTGTAATTAAATTAGTATATATGTACACACGCTAGTAATTAAAGATAAATAATACCAAATTCATTTAAAATCAATATAAAATAATGTGAAATAATGACAAGCACTGATAAATAATGCAAATCAAATAGTAGGCATATAAATTCTATACTACGAAATAAAATATTGAGATACATACCTTTTTAATCAAACCACCAGAGTCATAGGTAACACCTTGGCCAACAAGCACAATAGGGCGTTCATCAGCACAAGCTCCAAAGTAGCTTAGTTCCAGAAAAATAGGAGCCTCACAAGAAGCTCGACCAACAGCTAAAAATGCATGCATGTTCTGACTTTCAGCCCATCCAGAGACTTTGACCTCAACGTTGACCCCTGATTTACATAAGATCTCAACAACATTCTGGGCAAAGCTGGTAGGAGTTAACATATTCGCTGGGGTTTCCTGAAGCTGGCGCGTTAAATTTTGAGCAGCAGCCTTTTGTAACCCAATCTTCCAACCTTCCCAATCGCACTCCTCCTCATCGGGAGTTGTGTAGAGGTCAACCTGAGGCACATGAACTCTATTTCTTGGATTCCTGTGTTCTTGATAAGCCCAAATACCAAGCGCAGCACCTTCTGCAGCCGATTCTGCATGCCCAAAATTTTCTACTTCAATCTTGTCGGTGGAAAGTAACTGAAGCGCGTAACACCCTATACCAGCTGCTCTGCGAATGGTTTCTTTACCTTCATCAATTTTCTCATAAGGGTTATAACCCAAACACTCCTTTCCAAGTCCACATATTGCAATTGATGAATACAGTGGTGGAAAAATTGTTTCTGCGGCAAAAAAAAGCCGGGTTTCTCCACGCTTTGGCATCGGTCCCGAGAGCCTCAAAGTCTCCAATAAACGTCCAGCAGTGTGCTCCTATAAACGCAATATGATTATCCTTTCCAAATGATTACGTGCCAGTTTTTACCTTATTATACTTATATGCGACAGGCGTCAAAACACCTCCGTGTAAAGGGTCCTCCTCATCGGAATATACTCCAAGCACTAATCCTCTGGAAGGTGGTTCGGCGCACAACTCCTCCTGAGTTTTTAGTGACATATACGAAGGCGGTACCGCTTGAATGGTAGCAATTTCTCTGCATTGTAATTTTTTCGACGTGATCAACTCCCTTCCCAACTTAAAAAGCCGTCTTGAAAACTCATTTGATAAGAGCTTCAACATTTTTTTATAAATATATGAAAACCTCTACACAGAATTTGTAATATTGCAACAAAAACGTAAATCACGTAAAAACCACTATTAGTATTACGTCCTTTGTTTTCGACATATAAACCTTTTTCCACCTACTCTGTTTTCGAAAAAGCCTGCTAAGAAATCAACTTTAACTAAGGTAAACCCTACTACCATAAACACGCTTAAACTTAGGTACGTTATTTTTATTTTTAAAGATAATTTGATATTTACAATTACCAGGTAAGTATTATAATTTCAATGATTTCTTTGTTAGTAGTAGTGATTTATATATCCAATTATATGCCACAACTAAAATCAAAAAGTTAATTTTCCCAGCAATTGTTCCAACAAGAGATTATTAGTACTCTATAATGCCAATAATATACCATACTTCATTTCTCGACTTCCGACAGTTGAAGAAAATTATTGTATTGTTTCTGGCGATCCGTTACAGCTTCTAGCGCCTGAACTAACGCACAGATTAGTATCTGGAGTTATTTCTGAAAAGTAAAAGTGATTTCTCTTCAGTTTTCTATAATTCTTAGCAAAATCGTTATGATTCCATACCTAGAAACGATTACTTAATACGTTCCAGATCGTTAGAAATGCGTTCCTTTTAAGATACTCGAATTACATTATAAAACGTTTAACTATTACTTCAATAACGCAATATTTTTTTACGTCTGCTACTATAGGAATACTCACTAAGAAAACAATAAATCGTAATTAAACAAATAAATACCCTCACAACAAATCGTAAACCATTGGAAAAAGTTAATTTGTATACACTTCACTCAGAAGACAATTTACCAGAAACACATAAGGGCCAGTGCAATACTTCTCGATCTAAGGGCTGTTTTTTGTAAGACTAACAAGACTTCGGGAAGGCATTTTTGAGACTATTTGTAATAAATTTGTTATGCCAATAATTAAATCCTCAGTGTCTTGATTCTACTATTGATTACATACTTCTAAATATATTTCGGCTTTGTAAATTCACTCTATGAAGCAAATAACATTATAGAAAACTGTCTTATATAATTCTTTACCTCATAGTAAAAAATTCTCTTAAATAAGTGAACATAGATACAAAATAAGTTTGTTTTCGATTTAGAGAGGCAATCTCTTAATTTTTTAAGAAAACAATTATTTATACCTACCTGATGACTTCATTTGATTTAAGTTCAAAGATAAAGTTACTCTCAAGTTATATATTTCTACATGTTATAATTTATACACATAAATAGACCTTTGGCTAAGGGTCCACGAACACTTTTCTAAGCAATTGTTTAATATATCCAGACTTTTATTTTTATAGGCTATTTAGATTTCTAGAATATTTAATCAATCATATTTAGGAAAAATAAGAAATTCTATCTTTCGCAGTAACAGACTCCATTAATAATGTAAAAGGCAAAACAGAGTATCCAAGTTTAAGTCTTTCAGTTCTTTATTAGCCTATTTCATACGTTTTGACAAAATTTACATTTCGACTATACATATTCATTAATGCTTAAAGGTTCCTAGAAGTTACCTTTAATATAAAAAATTTATATACTTAAACAATAAAAAATAATCGACCTTTTAACTTCACTGCAAGAAGTCCATAAATAATTTATTTGGCAAGCTGCTAAATTTTATTTTTACATAATTCTAATGCATTTTGATAATCTCTCTTGGACAGCATTAAAATATATTTTATTTGTTTTTTTTAAGGATTGCAAAATTTTATGCCTTTTAAAGTTATGCATATATCGTAAGTCCTAGTGCTCTGTATTTCTATTGTATTGTGTGTTGATGCTGTTTGTCTTGTTACAAACAAATATTTAAAAAATTATCATTCAGACTAGAATATGAACAATTTTACATATTTTATATATTTTTATGTTCAGTTTTAAAAAATGTCACAAGCCTTTTTATTGTTTATGTTATTTATCCTCTCTGACAAAGAATTATCCCTATTTTTAATTACGCTCACTTAGACTTAATTGTTTTGCGTTCTATGCTTCTAAAGTGCAGAAATTCCATTAAAAACTGGAGGACAACATAAAGGAATATTTGACGTATATAACTTAAAAATGCTACCACATGCGGTGAAAATGATATATACATAT
The DNA here is from genome assembly GCA_001932985.1 of Proctacanthus coquilletti. Lineage (NCBI taxonomy): Eukaryota > Metazoa > Arthropoda > Insecta > Diptera > Asilidae > Proctacanthus > Proctacanthus coquilletti. The sequence continues at coordinate 145,058 of MNCL01000239.1, forward strand.
TTCTATAGATATGTTTTTAATTTATTACTTTAATTTACTCTCAAAATTGAGCCGATTTTTATATGTTTTACAAAGAATGTTCGAAATGAAGTTACAAAATAATTTTAATAAAACTACATTATGGAATTTATAGCCAATATGCCCTGGATTAAGGAATATAGAGATATAAAATGATAAATATATTCGGATAGAGTTACGAGTAAATATAACTAAATAGTGAAATAATAAAAATTAGATGAGGATTTCTGAAGAGAAAATGGTGCGACCATTGATTAATTTATTCTATATTGGAAAACACACAAAAGAAAGGAAAGAATTCAATTATGAATTTAGGTTATGCATATAATCATTCTTAATAAGAATATTAAAAATGATTAGAAGTACGAAATACTTGTGAACAAAGCTTTGCCTTCTCACTTTTCCGAACATCTTTCGTATTTTCGCCTTTTGTCAAATACAATTTCTACTTTCACTAAGAAAATTTTGAAAGCATGATATTTTAAACAACTAAACATTTTTCCAAAATGTGTTAATAGTTCTAAGAGGTATTCTGATAATTGAGCTCAAAATATCGATTTTTTATTAAAATTTAATTTCTCCTTGGTCTTTTAAGAAAACGTATATCCGTAAAAGAATTTTTCGAAAAGTCAACAATTGTAAAACTTGCGAACGTTCGAAATCAAAATAACGCGTCGTTCAAAATCTAACTTTAAATGCTTTTCTTGAAATTGTTTTTTTTTTAAACTGTTGTACCAGATGTCTCCAGAACTAATAAATTGATTTTTATGAACGAAAACTTATCTTGTTTAAATTGTATTTTCTATAGCCTTCCACAAAATTATATTAATAGTTTTCAACTGTTAGAACTTAAAAGAATGTTAAAAATAGATTATTTGTCTTCATGTAATAGTTTTTGTTGGATTTAAGTAGCTTTATTCAAATGATTTTGGTACTCGCTAAAGCAAAAACAAGCGTTTTAATTTTTGATGAGTCGAACTTGAATTGTTATGTTTACCGTCAACAGCCACACCGCTTCTCCCACGTCACGCCGACGGCTATAACTCCATATATTTACAATTATTGATATAAGAATAGTTTCTTACAATATCAATTATAACTAGTAAGAAATTTAAAGTTGTTTTTCATTTTAAAATATTCAAAAAATGTCTTATTTTTATGATAGATGTTTCAGAATACCCCCTTAGACATTCTTTCTTTAAATTATGCGATTTTTACTTTGAATTTTAACCAGAAATTTCCTCAAATATATAAAGTTTAAAATTTTGCCAAATTATTCTCGTAATGGTTTAGAAGAAATTTAAAAATCTGTGATCTAGTTTCTTTGTTATATGACACATTAAAATTATAATTGACATATAACTTCACAAATATAATATTTTTCTTTAAGAAATGATGATCTTTCTTAAAATAAGCGCGGGATTTACGAAACTCGATTTCTCAGGAATATTTGCCAAATTCTCAATTAATTTCGTCTTTAAATTTGGGAAACTTTCAAAATTAAAACTACATCTTAGGGAATGCTAACTAATATATCTTCATCCGATTTAATTGAGTCTTGTTTCTGTGTTTATTTAGAATCTGTCTACGATTTGGATTTTATAATAACATAATGGCCTCTTTTTGCTAATTAAAAGACGAAGTCTTAGTCTGACCAAGCCAATAAACCAAAAGGCCAAACGGCTATCTTCATGAGTTCCGCGAAATTTATTGAGAGCACTTTAAAAGTAAAAAATTTTACTATGCATAATTGTTTACTTGGAATTTAAAATACATATTTTCAAGATCGTGAGCTTTTAGAATGTGCAAAAAGTTATGTTGACCCAACAAAGTAAGAATACTTTAAACACGTGAAACCCGTTAACCAAAAATAGCTTTAAGCGAGAAAATTACGTCAGAGAAAAAGACAAAACGGATAGTTGATCTCAGGTGGTACGAATTTTCTTTTTTTTCTCCAAATTAATGCTATTCAAAATCTGTGACATTTTTGTATTGATTTTTATATCAAGTTTCTTTCTCTTGGAAATAAAAGAATTAATTTTTGACTCCTTGACAAAATCTTAGTTTTAAATCTATAGATTTATAACGCACGTCTGTATCTTGCATACGAATTATTTCGAAATGATAATTTTACTAGTTATGAGAAATTTAAGTGAGAGGTCGTTCGAAATATGATTTACCCACATCTCGAAAACCACAAAACATATTAATTTAAAAAAAAGTTATTTTAAGATCTTTAAAAAAGAAACCCTTACAGTGACACCCAAGAGAATTATTTAGGTTTATCAAAATTAGGCCTCGTCGAAATTTATGGCAAAACATTTCACCTATGACTACTTGAATATGTACTGATCAAACAACTTTATTAGCACAACAAATTTCAATTTGACGCCCCAATCAGACAGAGAGTGATTTTAGAAGGGCTCTGTTTTTCAGTCCAGAACCCTAAAAACCAGAGTTGTCGGTCAATTAAGAAATAACGTAGAAAGTTACTAAAAGAATTCGTAGATTTGTAATTCTGACTGTAGAAATAATTGGCAATAAAATAATTGACATTAAAACGAGAACGCAAAGGTATTAACTCTTAACCAACCAACAAAGTCAATTTTATTTGAAGTACCTAGCACGTGTATACGCATTATTATTACAACAAAAAATGTACTATATTTGCGGAAATCTCCAGTTAAACATAAATTTTATATATATGACTTAGTTTCTGATCCCACGCTGAAAAAGTAGTAACTTTGATCTGATCTTCACTTAAAATGATATTATAATATTAATATTGCATATATCTGCAAGATCTTAATTCTCGAAAACTTAATTTTCAGTGTTATGCTTAATTTTCAGTGTTATTTATATAGAACCAGTCTACAAAATCAATAATTAAGTCTTATGTTTTCTTAATATTAGTAAATTCACTAACAAATATTAACTTTGATTTTCCCACTTTTAAATTTTCCTAATTTTTATTCCGCATATGTGGTCCATATCAACATTTCGAAAAATTATCATTTACACATGAATCGCTTATACACAATTGCAAATTTCTAATTAGAATTATAAACAGATCTAACAGGCTTTTTTGTATTTCTAATAATTAAACTGAAATAAGCCATTGAACACATAAATTAATATATTACATTATCTAACATGCATGAAAAACTCTTAATACATAGGTACTTATTACATTCGTAATTATTAACATCTATTAGCATTTATTGTTTGTTTGTTTGTTTGTTTTTTACTTTATTTTAATATTTCTTCACGCAAGATGTTTGCATTGCAATTTTATTTGATATGGATTCATTGATTTTACAGTCATTTTTTTCTTGTAACTAGGAATTCTTTAGCGACAGATTTTCACTTAAAAAGATATCAACTGAGTGCTAGCTAATGTTGTGAAACAACATGACCATTTACATATTTGATACTAAGGTAAGTAAAATCTTCAATACCCTAATGTTTCTAAAAGACTATTTAGAAGTTATCAGAAAATCCATCAATTTTAAAGGTGCTAAGAGAATTTTTAGTTCATTGGACTTGACAAAAACTGAAGTAATGAAATAAATATGACTTGCCATTTTGGGTCTAGTAACAAATTCACCAACACAATTTTGACAATATGCTGCATAGAATAATCCGAACTTCTTCTCTTTTCTCATTATAAACAAAATTTTACACCGGTTAAACTTTAGTTCACTAATTATACCTATAAGTTATTTATAAAAGTAAAAATGTTTATGATAAAACCATTTATATTATACACTATTTTCATTTCAATCAGATTTTTATATTTTCCACTTGCAATAAAATATTTTATTGCTATAATTTTTCGATATTGAAATCCTTTAAGCGAGATCAACCGAGTATTGTGATAGAACTTGTACCTTTGTCAGGTATTCGATCTTATAATTCAATATTTTCAAAACTATTTGTAAAATGAAACAGACTTTTGTATTGACTAAGGGACAGCAATTAGTAGTTTTAATAAGTATATTAATGTATTTTTGTTTTATCTTAACGGTGCAGAACAACACATATTTTAAGTATTGTATAAAAGATAATTACGGAAAGAAAAGCATCGAACCTAAATTTTAATGACCCAGTTTAATTGTAATACTAACTACCTCATCCAATGAACTTAAGTGGTGCAGTAGGAAGGAAAGAAAATCTGGAAGTAACTTGCAGAGAACCGCTGGAATGGAAATTTTTCTAAAATTTAATAATTCCGTGATAATCACAAATTTGCGCATAGTGTACCTGCTGCGACGTGCCTTACAGGTATGCCCTACGACTATAGACTTAATCCGCGTACTTACAAATCTCCCTAGCCTATTAGGTAAGTTAAAACATTTAATTAATAATAATGATCATAATTACAATACAGTAACATGGCAACTGGGCTAATAAACAACATTTTCTTTCATTATTGTAAACTTTGTTAACCACTCATCAGTTAAAACTCGTTTTTTGCGCTATATAAAAATACTCTTATTTACACAATTTGTTGAATGGCGGCGTCCCGCCCCGTCCGCCTCACGAGAAAAGTGTTCGACGAGCGGCCGCCTGCACGGTGCAACTTTGTGGCAGAAATTGCTTAAGAATTAATTGGAAAAATACTATGCCTAATAAATTTGATCACAAAATAGTGGTAACCGTGATGGGTGCTCCGTCGGAGCCCAGGTAGCGTTCTGTTTCTATTTTTGTCGCAAAATTATTGGCCGATGGAGTGTTGGCCAACGATGAGCTATTGCCCTGGCTGCCGCTTTTGTCCACATAGCTGGACGATGGACCTCCTCCACCCCCGGTCGTACTAACTCCTATGCCTATATTTCCAGCCCCTCCACCACCAGAGTTTCCTATGCTACTGCTGGCCGCTATTTTACTGCAGGAGGCGGCCGAATTCCTTGAACCAAAATGTTGCCCACCTGCATGGTGACCACTACCATGATGACCACTATTGTGCTGCTGTTGGTGTTGTTGTTGTTGTTGTTGTTGCCCACCATGGGGCACTGATTGCTATATATGCGAGTGGGAATGTGCCATAGACAGGCTGTAGGGGCTGAGGTCCTCCTTCTGGATGTCCAGCGAATCATAAAGCGGAAACTCGCAGCAAAGAATGAATTTCAGGGCACTAGGCACCTCGACATAAACTGACGGCGGGATTGGGATTAGAGGCGACGTTGACGCCTTGTACTTGCGATACTCGATGTTGCTGTAATGTAATAAAACGGACGATTAGGAAATTCCAATTCTATGCCAAGAAACTTTGAAATGCATTTAAGGAGCACCACATAAGTTTCCGAGAACTTGGCGTCCTTCCAGACACGGTGTAACAAGTGGGGTCCGAACCACAACTTGTCCACGGTTAGAAGAACCACTCATAAAAGATGCATTAAGTGAAATAAATTGGATTTTGACAGTGGCTCTGAATTATTGATCAGGCCCATTCGGGAATATACGGGCCATCCTGGACAGGGTCCTCATGTGAAGGAGTATTGGGCAGCGAAAAGGAGCAGTTATTAAATTTGCATAACCAAATAAAGAGAGATATATACAACACTGCCGACCGCTGCCAGAGATAGTCCTGGTTTTGATTTACTGACGGGGGATCTATGTTAATGTCCCTCCCCGGGAATAATTTCGCGGTGGAGTTTCGCTCTGGACGGAATTTGAGTTATAAGTCTCCTGCGGTCTTTTTAAAACGAACTGCTAAATTCAGAATCCTTATAGAATGATCGAGTGTTTTCTTTTTCCAAAGTATTTTTGGCAAATGGGATAAAATTTAGATTAAAATAAAACTTTTGGCAACGACAAAGTGAATCTTTTGAGTTCCAAAGATTTCATTAAAGAATATGAAATGTGTCTTGATGTGAGAACAGCATATGCCATAAAGTAAAAAACTTGTTGGAATTTCGGGAAAATTATTGTTATTTTAATAGAATGCGGAAAAGAAAGTAAAATTGAAATACTTGGATTCATTCAAGTATATAAACACACGTGTTTGTAAATAAATTAGTGGTTATAAATAAACTTCTAAATTGTTTACTGTTCACTATTTAAAATAATGCACCTGTTCAACAATAAAAAGGCCATCAGAAAAATAAAAATTAAATTCGTATTACTACAACAAGTTTCTTATATATGAAAAATACTTAAGAATTATCTGAAACAATTGAAAGCATAAAATTTAAATCTATACTAACTATAAAGGTCAGTTATATTTTCCAAAAGCGTACTACTTCTTTCGTGAAATTACTTGATAAGGAAAAGTTTTTAATAATTTTTTGAAATTGATTTTTAATAGTCTGTAATAGAAATCTTCAACGTTGAGTGGAGCAAACGTTTTTTGGACTTTAAACGTACGAAATTCACGGAAATTGTTTATATTGAGCTACTTGAACATGGTCAAATTTTGTGGCAAAAATAACGTAGTAAAAGTAGAAATTAATCGCAATTTATCAATTAAAAAATTAAGACAGCAAATTAATTACGAAAATCTGGCGTTAGGAGTCCCTTGATGATTGCGAGCTCTTAGATTTTTTATTAATTTTAAATATCCTCATCTTGATTTTGGAAAACGTTGTCAGTTAGAAGTTTAGTTTAATATACTTTATTATTCTATTTTCAATAAAAAAAATTAATAATGATAGCGTTTGGAAAACTGTTATAACGATCTAATAACCGATTAAACGAAATGATACTGGACAGTAAAAAGTGTTAATCGTTACAAGTAAAAGATATACAATTGTAACATTTTACGTTCAGCTATATGCGAAAAACCATTAGTTTTAAGCTTAAGAATTTTAAGTAAATTTTGTGTGATTTCTGGAAGAGAGAAAGAAGAAAGATGAGTTTGTGGTGTAAATACTCTAGATCGAGCACCTGCAACAAATGCCTGGCCTCTACGCGGTTTGGCTTATGTCTTTTAATTGAGCCAGACTGCCTTTTCCACTTTGGGAGCTTTTATAACATTGTCTAATAATAAACAAGCTCAAGTTAAGTGGGAGCTGAAAATTTTACGACAAAATCTTTATTTTCCTCGTTGAAATTTTACGACAACACTGATTCGAAACCACTGCAGACGCAGAACACTGCTATAAGCCACTGTCGGAATTATGAATTGAAATAGCTCATCTACAAGCAATTGCTCTGCAGAAGCAGACAGGGAATTACAATTTGAGCAAACATTAACCCGGAGCGTTTTTCGCTCCCTCAGGCTTTTGAAAGCTTTACGACAAGTGCTGAATATAGTCCAGGGGTGGTGAAGTTGGTGAATATAAAGGGTGTATATCAAAGGGAATACTTACTCCTTGTACTTTTCATCGGCCGACCTCTCCCTTAGCGGAATTCCGGACAAGAAGAGAATAATTAAAGTTGTAAAAATGGGGGACATGATGGCCACCCACTCTGCCCCCTGGATGACGTTAAGTGATATCACGAAAATTCCCCACCAAATGACAATTTCACCAAAGTAATTGGGGTGGCGCGACATTCTCCACAATCCTGAAATACGGGAAGAAGGAAAAGGAATAAGAAGAATTTCTTATCTACCAAATAGACTACCAAAAATGAACTGCACAAACAAGGGAAGGGGTGTGGGGGGTGAATGGCACCAGGAACATGCTGCACACAAGATAAGATGCGCTTTTACTGCTCCACTAAAGCTAAGACCATGAATAGCTCAAGGCTGATGTCGGTTGTGGGTCGGAGGTGGGTTCAGCCCCTCGTAGAGCTCCTTCGACTTCGGCACATGTCCTTTGGCTCTGCTCTAGAAAGTTTTTGAACCTCTGTCTCAGTTGATAACCGTGACGATGTGATGTCTCCCGTCTACCGCCCGATGCCATTAGTTGCTGTATTTAATAACTGAAAGCACGTGCGGCTGCGGGGGAGTAATTTACACATATGAACAGAGCCTAGCTATGCATCTCCATCTCGAGCACATAATCGTACATGTGAACAGGGCCTAGGTATGCATCTGAAGTACATAACCGCCGATCTCGAAGAGGATTTATCTGGGTCATGGTACAGCAGCTCCCTTTGTAGGTGGGAATGGGAAACGCTAGAAAATTGCACTTTCTGTAGGCAAGAATGCCTCGCGCGCCTCGTATGTGGATGGCGCCCGAGGAGTGCCACCCTTGACTTAGGTCTCGGGATACAGGAGTGTAGGAGTGGTGTAGCGCAGACACAATTAGCCAGGAAGTTATTATCCCATCGGAGGGATGGATATACGTAGGAAATGTTTGTATTTTCAATTTGTTATTACCGTCATTGCAGAATTTTCCCTGATTGGCCGGATCTTGCCGAAACGAGAATTTTTGAAGGTCCGCGTAAGTTTCGGCCAGCAAGCCCACAACGAACATTCCTGTACCTGTTGAGTCCAGTGTAGTCATCGTTTTCGGAGCATACGGCTGGGAGTGTCTCGGAGAATTTATGATTATTACCGGAAGAGACACCACGAACACCCATACTGCCTGCAAGGAAGAAATATGAAACATTAAATATAAAACGAAAAAACAAAAAGAGCAAAAATGTTCATTAAGAGCTTTCATGTGGAGGCATAATGGAAGTAAATTGGATTGTGATAATGGGGCTCCGAGTACTGTTTCACACTTAAGTCCTGCGGTTATTTGCATAAATATTCAAGGAATTAATTGGAATTGTTCAAATTTTGCTGATTGCAAACATATTTTAATATTTATAAAACAAAATCTCCAACTTTTCTCAGAAACAGTTGGTAAATATAGAAGTTCCTTGCTCCATTCCACACGATATTAACATCAAAGAAAGGCCAGTAAAGGAAAAGTATGTGATAGTACTTTACTTTTTGTAAATATATGAACCTTGTTTCCTAATAAATAACACGTTTATCAGCAATTGAGAAAGCATATCATTCTTGTAAATTTTATATACTCTTTAGATTTTTTGTTTATAACCTCAAATTGGTACAAAAATGAAGTAATTCTCTCATTGTAGTAAAACCAGAAGATGTATCTATCAGCACGGTACGCACTAATTCGTGTTTCTGTGAGCACTCATTAGGTCAATCTGACCCCTAACTTTTCTGCTAATCTCAAAAATATCTTAAAAGAATTCTTTCTTTTTTTTCTTTCTTTCTTGCTTTTCAAAATAAACAATCAATATTTTTATTATAATTTTTATATAATTATAATTTTTATTGTTTGTTAATAATAATTTATTTTTTTAAACTTCAAGAAGTACTAGTTCCACTATATTCTTCTGCTTCCAAATTTTATAGGTAGTAATAATCTTTTTAACAAATAGTATATCAAGAGTCAAATTGTTTCCAAAATAAGATACTTGCTCAGAATGAAAGAAAACAATCTATGTCACAGTACTGCATGTAAGAACAATTTGAACTTCTCCTTGCACCCAATAGTGTCTTTGCCTGCTTTTTGCCTGTACTCTTCATATGTTAAATAGGACAAATTTTAATACATATTTACATCTTCACTTTCAGACTTCAATCTAGGAATCCTTTCGAAAAACTTACTTAATATGTTTTCAGTTTTTTAACACGTTCTAAATTTAATAATTAATATTTAGCAAAGATGTTTGAAGCTTGTAAAGTCCAAAAACATATTTGCGATGTCGTAAAATACCGTGCAAAAAAATTTGAAAATTTTCCAGAAACTCTCGAATAGTATTTGGGCCTGAAATAGATATGGATGATTTTTTGCGAAACAAAGATATACTCGCAATTCATGTATATACAACGAAGAAATTCAACAAGAGCATTTAATGTCCTATAATTAAAAGAACATCATCTACTTTATAAATACATAGTATAAAATTATGAGTTGTACGTGGATTCCATTACTCATAACACATAATTACAAAATTAAGAAAATAGATATTCCTTTTATGTGAATTCGACATTAACAAAAATTTTGCTCTTACCGGAAATGTTTAAGATTTTCAAGTCACGTTGCGGTGCAAATAAGGTGATGAATACGCGTATGTGTTATATCGACATCATAAACGTGTCATATATTTACTTAAAAGTAGCAGAAATTTACTAACCGCATTCTATGAGTATCGCGTTATACGTGGTATGGTATAATTGCAAAAAAAGTTAAAAAGAAATCATTCTGATTTTCTTTTTATTTATTATATTAGTATTAACGATTTTTAATCCTTATCTATTGATCTTATATTTTATGTTTAATATTTATGTGTTTTAATTTTTTTTAGTCCAATAACATAGCTTTGCTTTTTGGATTATCCTAAGAAATTTTACAAATTTAGTTGCTCTATTATTCATATATAAAGAAATACAACAAACACTTTAAATTAACTTTAACTTATCATCTACAACTTAATCACAATTGTGAATTTGTGAGCAACATATTGAATGTATATTCTTAACAAATCTTGTTATCTTTTAGTCTATTGAATTATAGAACTCAATACTGGAAACTTTGTCTTAAAAATCCCCACTTTGATTTCTTGCACGTACTCAATGTCTTATTTACAAGCTTGACGAAACTTTTTGTTTATTCCACAAATGAGGGCAAGAATGTGTTTTGGATAAAGTAAGATGTTTGCACCAAAGTTTTATTAAGTCCATCATACACATAACTCCAAAGATCAATAAATCTAATTTCGGCTAAACCTCCTTCTTTTTACTTACGTTCAAAGTTTGCATAATGCACGGAAATGTGTATTAAAAATAGTCCGACCACATATCAGATAATCGCAACAAGGTACATATACTCTTATATAACAGACGATTTGCAAGTCACTTAAAGCCCTATATTTGTTGGTTCAATAAGAATAAGCACCATGTATGTATCTTTTTGCTGCTCTTTCAATAATATTTAAATCGCTTACAAATCCACGAAATTCAAATATTGCTTGCCAAAATTTACTGCCCTCGAGGTCACGTCCGCAGATTGGATTACCTACAACATTGTTCTGTTCGTCCTGAATGGCAAACACCAGTGAAGGAGCCTTCAATTCCATGCATAATGTAACAGACATTGCCGACTGCCTTCAAGGCTTCTAAGGTATCTTTGAGGAATTGAAAAAAACAAGAAGATTGAATCGCGAAATTTTTAACCCGAATATGTGGCATTCGATTTAAAAGTCGAACGGAGACCAAATACTTCAAGGAAAATTCTAACTTCCACTCTCTTAAGTTCTGCCAATCAGCCGAGAAATACAATTTTAAAACATGCATGCTAGATATCAATCTAGCGGTTTTAGTATACTCAATACCCGTGTTAGAACAACCATCCTTTCCACCCTCTCCATCAACTAGGGGTCCGATAGTGTGTTTGCGGTCTGGCGATAGAGCTAGACTCAATGTTGCTTAGCGATTTCATTAGGTTTGCTATGAAGCCGTCGGACGTATCTAGCGAAAGCGTATGGCGCCAAACGAATGCATACCAAGCATTAAGGGAACGTACGAAATGCAATTTGCACTTAACAAAGAAATTTACAAAATTATTTTGAAGAAATCACATTTCAATTTGATACGATTCTGCGACATCCTATCGTATAACTACACTACGTAGGGATATAGGGATAGTCTAAAATGTGGAAAAAAACGTAACAATAGAGGGAATTAATAGTGACAGAAATACTCATTTAAATTTGAGGTATTTATTTTTAAGAAATCGATAAGTAGTTGCTCCATAGAAGAGCAAAGTGGTGGTCTTTAACAATGACATGAAAAGGATAGTAAATTAATTCTGATTTTTAATACATAAAGTAAATGGAAGCATAATCTTACCAGTTGTCTAGAAAATATCGCAAAAATTAAAGACTTCGTTTAATTTAAAAACATCTTAAAGTTCGAACTTTCTTTCTAAAAGTTATTCAACTCTATCAATGCTTATCTAACTTGTTCGATTTAATTTTAGGTTTTATTAAAATTTTAGAAACATAGAAATAAACAATTAATAATAAAACAATCTTTATAGTTTAATTACCTCTTTATGATCCTGTAAATTCTAGTTTCGAATTTTGAAAAATTCTATTGTGCCTATTTTCTTTTTTATTTAGAATGTAAGATGGATTTAGTATGGTTATAAAATGATCACATAAAAAAGTTAAGAAACAAAATTAGTATGAATTTTTCGATGTTTAAGTGCTAATTTGCTGCTCGTTTATTTATTGCAAATTTATTTTAAGGCATTATTTTAAAGTATTTAAAGCCTGATAGCCTGACCGACTGAGCATCGCTTGTCTTGTTGGCCAAGTGATGGAATGACCCCCTGACAGCATTTAAGTGGTCATACACACAGTGATATTACCAGCTGATCAGTTGACCACTGAGTAGCTGCTTTATTCCATTAACCAATTGGACCAGTTGAATGATTGACTATCTGGTCACATAGAAGCTGGCCAATTCACCCCTGACCAGTCGTTTTTAACTTTTTCTTTGAAATGGACAAACATTTGCAAGTCTAAAAGGGCAATAAATCTAATCTATCTTCTTTCTTTAATATTATAAAGACAAATGGACAAATTATTACCAACCATAAACCAAAAACATATCATACAAGTTGTTCAAGAAAGTATTAATATGCTATTAAATTTACAGTCTACTTTATCTTGAAAAAATAAGGATAATTTCAGAAATTGCAAAGATTTTTTTTCAAAGAGTTTTCACAAATAAAATCAAATCCCTTAATCTTGAATGGTTAAATATTCACCAGAAGGTCAAATGTCCCACACTCCCTTTTCAATGTTCGGTAGAGAAGAACTTGATACAACTGTTAAAGTCTCCCATACACACCACATCATACGAAAGTCAATTTATAATCCTTTGTCCATTCTCGATCCTTTCAAGTAAGAAGTCTAAGTTTTCTGAACTAATTTATTTTGTTGGTTGGTACACGTCTTACTTACTCAAGGACTCAGCATTAAGTACTTACTGCTAATTTAGAATTCTATTTGCAACCACTGGAGAAATGTTCAATCGAGTATTCTAAATCTTTTACTTTACGATATCGATTTCTTTGGTAACAGAAATTCGCCTCAAGCTTTTTTCATAAGTACATAATTCTAAATGGACTTCGAAATTGCTAGAGCAAGAATATAACATTTAAGATGAATACGTGCTAATTAGGACGGCAACTTGACGACCTGGAGAGCTCACACAACATAACCAGCATTCTCGCACCTCGCCTAACCAGATGCTATCCTTCAGGATCTCTTCAAGTCATAACCCAGTTGTGAGGTCGCGTATTATGCATATACCGTCCAAGGGAGAGATTGCCAATTATTCGCATTTGTGGTGAATTCAATTTTCCGAGCACGAAACTTAAATTAAAATGTACCGGGTGTAATTAATCACCCCGAATATGCAGATTCAGACAAAAGGGCTGTCGTCGGGGAAAAATGCCCGAAAAAATCTCTCCTCATGATTTAATTCGTGGGAAATAATTGGAGTGCTAAATAACTGTCGTCTAAATTAATTGTTAGAAAACCCTTGCGAATTCTTTTGGTATAAAAATTTCCATTTTCATGGAGGTTATAAATTGCTGCGTATTGAACTGGCGCAGCAACCTTGTCATGTCGTTAATGAAATTAATCTGAAATCGAATCTGTAATGGCACAGATAAATCTATTATTTTTCGATCCGCTCATTCCCCGCCAGTCCAAGAATGCCAGTGGGAACCCGGACGTATTCGAAATTGCCTATTCATAGTCCGCAGGAATCGCACGGGGCAGGGTTGGCCTACAAAAATGTCAACAAAGCGCTAGAACTTAGTTGGACGCAGAGAGGGCAATTTGATGGGTCTGCCTACTCCACCACTCGGCTCGAGTGGGTTAAAATCTGACACGGTCTGGATGAGGGTGATTTAAAGCACGGGAGAGGCGGGCTCGAGAGGCTAGTTCCATTCCATGTCCGTGTCTGCAGAAGTTTAAACAATAAGAGTCGTGCCCGTGATGCGGAAAAAAGAAAAAGCAACCAACAAACAGGCAAAGTATCGCACTTTTAGCGCTTTCGACTGCATTTCTGGTGTACCATACAAGAGGGCTGTCGAGTGCGAGAGTGAATGCAGAGCAATCTGCCGCGGGCACTCTTTGATCTTCTAGCTATGAAAAAATAGCAATAAATTAGGAGAAACGTGCGAAACATACGAACTTGAAGGAAAAACATTTCCAAGGAGACAAAATTTCACTATAACCTCATATTTGGCACTGGTAATTAGAGAAACAGGTTCTGTGTATTACGCTCGGTTTAATTCAAGGTGTCATACAATCATGACGTATACTAAAATATTCATACCACCTATTTTTATTTTAATTTTGGTTTTTTCTTTTCGAAGGACTACGTACATCTAAAATTTCTGAAAAGGGTTATAGTGTTTTTTTAGCAAGCAATTTACATTTATATACAGTAGAGGAGCTGATAAAGAAATGGCAAGAGTTTTTAAAGGATTATCCTACTGTAAAATGTCCGAAACTCGATTTTGACTTAGGAAAAGGTGTTACGTAGATATTGGGAAGAATTTCAAGTTTGCACATCATGATACGTATACCATTTTTTTCAAATCAACGTTTTTAAACGATATACATGATTTCGCACGCTTGTTTGGAGTAATCGTATTTTAGTTTTAACGAATTCTTTTATATACATAAATTATTAATGGCAATAATGTTAACTTGAAAGAGCTCAACTAAGTCGCTTAGTCTATAATATGCCTTTAACAAATTTATTTTTTATTTGCGATGAATCCAGTGGATAAAATCAGAAACACAACATAGCTTCTCAAATGTCGAGACCTCCAACTGCTCGTAATTTGGCTAAATATTAGTATTTTTTGATAAAATTGAATATGGCCATTTGTTATTATAAGAGGTGGGCCATCGACTGGTTTCTTTTTAATTGACATGCTATTTTGATTCAGGAAATTCACAGAAACACAGAATCATATCCCCGCGGTATGAAACGAATAGATTTACGCTGGGAAATATTGAAAATTTATTTCCAAAGTGGCTTTGTTGCCAAAACAGTGCGAATTGAGAAAATAAACCTCGATTAAAATAATGCACCAATCGCGCCTGCTTTATTTACGTACGTTTGTGAGGAAAATTCGTGAGATTGGTATGGTAATTGATAACACAAGTTATCCTCCTGTTCGTCCTGAGCGCTCAGCTCAGAATATTCCTGCTGTTAACGAAAGTGTGCGCCTGAACCCGAGAACTTCACCTCGCCAAAGATCGCGGCAATTCAACAGCCCCGTACTAACCTGAGGAGAATTCTGCATAGAGACCTCGGATTTTTCCTTTACAAGATCCAACCGACTCACGAAATGAAAAAATGACCACTCGCTTCGAAAT
This sequence comes from Proctacanthus coquilletti, assembly GCA_001932985.1. NCBI lineage: Eukaryota > Metazoa > Arthropoda > Insecta > Diptera > Asilidae > Proctacanthus > Proctacanthus coquilletti. The sequence goes on from MNCL01000239.1 coordinate 160,400, forward strand.
CGCTTCGCTGTCTGGGCTTTAGAGTAGCTCGAAATTGAAGAAAATTTTGCCAGAAACATCATCTTTTCGAGAGCGCATTTTCATCTCAGCAGCTATCTAAGCAATTAAAATTGCCATATTTGGGTTTCGGAAAACCTGCACGTAGTCGTAGAGAATCCACTGCATCCTCAGCGTGTGACTGGCGGCATTATTGGCTCATTTTTCTATGGCAACAACGTTGCGGTCAACAGAGAGGGCTACAGAGGCATGATAACCGATTTTTTTTTGGCAAAAATTGAGGAATTGTACTACGTGCCACACAAGCCGTCCAACAATCGATCTTTTGCGCACTAAGTTCAATAATTGTGTAATCAGTTGTTTCGCGGAGCTGTGATTTGTCGCCGTTGGACCTTTTTTTGTGGGGTGTCGTTAAAGAGTGATGTTATGCTGGCAATCCAGAAACGATTCAGCACTTAAGCACAATATTGATCGAGTTATTCGTAAAAAAGTTCTCCAAACCATCGAAAAATATACTGCAAAATTAGGTTGACAGGATGGGCTACTGCCAAGCCAATGCTCGAGGCAGCCAATAAAGTTATATAGTGTGACTAATCGGAAGGTTTACTCTTTTTAATAAATCAACAAACTTTGAAAACTATTGCAGTACTTATTTTATAGCATTAAAAAAAACAGCCGATGGCCCACCTTTCATAAGTATATGAATAAATAATTAAAAATCATGTGAATAGCTTTACTCATGTTCATTAAATCAATTTTAAAAGTAATCCTAATTTTTTGGCCGTCTTAAAAACAGAAGTTATAAGCCATATACACTACTATCTTCCCCTTTAAACAATATAAAAAATCCTCGTATATGTACTCTAATTTCAAAGAAAATTAAGAGGATATTAAGAGAACTTCTACACATTGCAAAGATTTTACTAAATTTTTTAAATTACTTAGATCTAATTGGTACTCATTGGGTTTTAAGACTTTAGACTTGCATTTCTTGTAATAAGACCTACTACATACGACAGGTTATATTTTACAGTTGACATCTTTTGTCGAATTATTTATGGTCTCAAAAGATTTTTGGAAGGTTCAAATGAGCGAAAATATTTTTAAAGAATCTATTTAATGATTAAATTTATTATGTGTTTTATTTAGCAATAAATGTTTGTTAGTATAGATTCCAATGTTTCAAGTACTACAACTATGAGAAAAGAGAACAATTTTAGAAAGATTTGTTCATTAATTATTTTTTAACATTTCACAAATCAATTGTTACGATTCTGCTTTTGAGAAACCGTGGTAATTATATTTTTCAGCGATCCAACTTAAAGAATCATTTTATTTTCTTATTCAGGAAATTAATTAATTGCCCTCTATGTCAACTGAGGAAAAATTACCTAATTGGCCTACTTTCTATTCATTAAGAATTAAGAAATCGTTACAAAATATATGTGGTCCACGTGAATTTTCATAAATTCCTTAACCACTGGCTTTATAAGAATTTAAGACAAAATCAATAAAAGATAATTCAAGTTATGGAGAAAATTACATTTTTTGCGGTCTTTAAACAACAAAATTGCCTTACGTTTTACGTGGTTCCCATTACCATGTCACCATTGGTGTAATAAGTACAGCGTCTCAAAGTAAGAGGTAATTTTCTCTGATTGTTACTACTAAAGCCAAGTTTCCAAAAATCTTGATATAAATGCCCCCAACGTCGCCAGTGCTCTAGATAGCGCCCACGTGCGAAAATTGAACCCAATCCTCTAACAGGAATCTTTCACGAAGACGATAGGTACTCTTTGCCATGAGGTAATATGATAAAGGTGAATGCTTCTGATGATCCATAAAAGTAGTCAACAACCCCAGTCTCCACAGGCAAAGCGAAATTCAAAGCAAATTAAAAAAGGAGGCAAAAGTGAAGTAATTCACCGACTTTTGTTTTGAAATCTTGAGATGTGATTGAGGAGCACTAAAAAAAGTGATATACATGAATATGAATTGACCGCATTAAATTACGATAATTTTATTAATAGTCAGCGATTTACAGGAAATATTTGACTGTTAGGAACTGAAAAAGCCCTATGTTCTCAGAAAATGTTCGGCTATTATTAAAATATTAGTAAAATTATTGAAGCGATCAAAATATTGGTGGTGTATACTGAAATTTTCAGTTTTTCACGTCATTTTTTAATCTTCAATAATAAAGTAACCATACAATTTTGTATTTTTAAGTTCAACAAAATACATAAAGGATTTTCTAAATATCTTGTAATAAATGTTCTGGAAAAAGCGATGTCTATTTTATTGCTATTGTTCATTAATTTTAAGCCTAATATCGAAGTGTAAATTTGTAAATTTGAATTTGTATTTATTTTTTTGTGATATTTGAGAAAAATAGGAAATCTTTGTTTTTGTGTTCTATTCAAAATCCATAGAGAAATGAGAGTTTGTATCATAATCTCACAATAGTTATAGTTCATATTAATACATCAACTTTAAACTATAACCATAAAATTCGGAAAGCCTAAAAAAGTACTAAGAATTTGTTCACGTACGACTTTGTATAACATGTTTTAATTTTTCCTAAAGCCAAAACATGTGATATTTTTAGTTACAAATTCATAATTTACCTGAAAAGTTTTATTAAAATTATATAAGTCTTGCTTGGCATCAATTCGCCCCTCTGAGTAGTAACTTTCCTTTTACATAGTTTTGTTTTTCTTAAAATTGGAGACATGCTTCCATTACTTTTTACGTCTTATTTTGACTCTATTGTCTACTGTCCTACAACTTTCTTGAAAGCATTCAAAAGAGCAATTGAAATTTTTAAACTTTTAGCCATTAGTTCGATTTATCAATTGTAAATTATTTTTGCCATACACGAATTGAAAACAATTTCAAGGCTCAAGGTTAGGATTGCATGTGGTCTTGTACACACCACAAATATTAACCCTGTTCCAATTAAACTTTTATTTGAAACGATAACGTCTAGGTACTTTTGTTTTGAAACTATGTCGTCATTTTGCAGTTCCTTCTAGAGATGACTGCTTATTATCGTGGCTTCGAGTCATAAATTTAGCGAAAAGGGATTTCGATGACCTGCCTCTACTGAGCTAGTTTTTGTGACGCTTTCATAACTTTTTAATGTATGTAGTAGTTGCGCCGTTACGTAAAATTGCCTTAAAAGTCAAGGGTGAAATACTTCCGTCTGCACGTAGATTGCATACCGAACAGGTGTATTCGTGACAGACGTATTCCCACAATAACTTCCTTTTTGTTGCCACGGAACATTAAGCCCCAGATGCAATTATCCACTTAAAAATTTATTCGAGCTCCATTAAAACCTCTACCACCTCGAAGTAGGTTAGGCCTTTATTATTTAGTACGGAACTAGTGCACGACGACCATGTCTGTATGCGCTTCTTGCCGTTGCATGCGCTCAATTGCAGAGTTACCACTGGCTACCTGAGGCACAGGTAAATGTCTTTTTTTAAATTTTGATGTAGAAAACTGATTATTAGAACGGAATTAAATGGAAATGTAATTAGAGTAGCGAAAAGCTCACAGAAATTCTACGATAGAAGGAACGCAGAAAGACAACTTTATCCTGTCCTGTAGTTAGGGAACTGCTCCCACATTCGACATTAAACGATAACATTGCCATTATCCATCACTCTAGTAGATAATTTAATTCCTTTTATGCACCTGGCGCCAGTTGAGTTATAAAGGAGTGAAACATTTATAAAACCATTTCTGCGAAATAAGTGCTAGTTCATCTATCTAAACCCTCTCCTCTCCCCTTAGGAGGGTAATTAAGAGCA